>JAMZEH010000040.1:1062500-1250000 GCA_024699665.1 Ostrea denselamellosa
TTTTGAAACAGAAAATGATTTTACAGACTCTGCAAGAGAAAATGAAAATGGCACTTCAGAACTGGATGACATTAAACAAAACTGTATATGTGGGCAGCAATGTTTTTCAAAGTTTGAAGATTTGGCAATTCCGAATCATGTATTTAATGCTGTAGAGAAATGGAGAGAAAAAAGATTTGAAAGATTTATACATCCTGTTCAATTAATATTGTTGGACTACCATTTACTGGTAAAGGATGTAAAGATTTAAGGATGTAAAGCCTGAAATTTGTACCACTATAAAGTCTCCATTTAAAACATTTATAAAATACCTGAAAATGTCATTGTTATCAACCAATCCATCATACGAATGTGTATTGACAGTAGAGTGCTTCAAACTCATCAATTATGAATAAATGCCCTCCCAGTACTTTGATTTGCAGTTTTGTTGTATTTTATTCCATGAAAATTCAGTCACATTATTGACATAATTTTAAAGTTTTAACTTACAATTATTTGATATCAAAATAATACGATACAAAATTTTGACTTTATGGTCATAAAAGATATATTTTCAATAATGAACTTGAAGTATAAATCAGTAAGACAGAATAATGATGTTGGTATATTTTCTGATTCCTCAAATTTTTCACTGTAAGAATCAATCAAAACCTAAATTTTTCATATTTATGTCACAAGACCCCTTTTCTCATACACTGGTTCATAATGTCATTATTCAAAAGAATAATTTGAATTTCTTTTTTGAACAGTTTTTATTACATTAGTAAAACTACTAGATATAGTTGTATACTAAATATGCACATCACATCTCTTTAATTTTGTTTTTATATTTTATTCTAATTATATCCTGTGACATAGGCAGTTACAAACCAATCTCAGTCTTACCTCTAAAAGCATTCTGGACATATTTTAATATTCGAAGTCTGAGAAATAACAAAATTGACTTTCTCATTGCCAATAATCTTTATATTGTGTGTTTTACTGAAACACATCTTGACAACAAACGTTTGATGAGTGACATACATCTTTTGATTGTTTTAATTGTGTTTATTGCATTGATTGAAACTTATACAGAAGCAACATCATTATTTACTCAAACAACAATATGAGCTCCTGTAGACAGACAGACCTTGAACCTGCTAACATGGAATTCACTTCGTTAGAAATTGGTAATCCTCACAAATCTTCTTATTTTGTGTTTACTACCCACCACATGCAGATTTCATTTTTTTTTTTTTTTTGAGGGGGGTAGGGGGGGATGGGGGCTTTTTGTGGTCTTTAGATAATGTTCATATGCAAGTCAGTTGTCCGACAAAATCATAATTAGCTTGTATTTAAATGTTGACCTCTTCAATATTCCTTGCACACATATCATATATCACATTCAATTTTCATCTTGTTAACAGAATCAATGTCAATACAAGAATCACTAATCCAGTCAAACACTCATAGACTCTAGTTTTACTATGCAAAGCGCAAATGTAATTGAATCGGGAACTTTAAATGTAGATTTGCAACTTAATGATCACAAAGCAACATTCTTGTCTTTTACTTTGAACTACAAATTAAATTGTACATATCAGCATAAGTTGGGGCTGTATAAAGAGACTGATTTCAAAAAGCTTAATGATAATAATCAAATGTGACTGGAATAGCTTGATCGATGATGCTAAAGATTTCAATGCTACAACAGAAAACTTCAAAATTCAATATCTGTCATTTGTATGTGAATGTGTGCCAGAAAAGTTGGTCAATTTTCAGCCTACGTATAAGCTCTGGTTTTGTGCCCATATACATGATAAACTGTGAATATACTTAAGTCAGAATTGAGAATTTGTATATATACCTTAGCTTGCTAAAATTACATCAATAATTTATTGATATTTTGAAGCATATTAAAATCCATTTCAAAACTAAATTGTATTGACCTATAAATATCAATGTTACATGAATTAATCAATCTAAAAAATTTTACCTAGCGGGGCATTGACACAGCTTTGGTAAAAAAAAAAATTACTTGATAATAAGATATGTGTAAAACATAGCAACAAACCTTCATTTCAAAAACTGGCACAAAGAAGTATTTGAGACAGCCAAACTTTTCATGTTTCAAAACAAGGCACAAGTCCTGTTTATGTTACATGACTCAGCTTAAGTTCATGGCTTCAGAAAAAAATACTTTTCCAACGAAAATTTTCAGTCCTTTTTTTGTGATTGCTCTCTAAATTGATTTTGCATTGATTTTTATTGAAATGCTGAATGTTATTGACATTTTTAAATTTTTATTATTATTATTATTATTATTATTTTTTTTTTTTTTTTTTTAGAAATCTTCATGTTGTCACCTCCGCATGTGGTTTACAGTCCAATGAAATGCACACACATTTTTTGTCTCCTCTTTGATATACCAACACTGTTTATAAACACGATTCAAGAAGTTGGCTATTATGTAAATACAAAGGGTATCCTGTGTAAAAATATTTTTAATCCACACACACACACACACACACACACACACACACACACACACACACATTTATAAAAGATCTTATAGTAAACTTAGAAACAAAGTCAATAGCATTAAAAAGTCTGCGTTCTCTAACTACTATTGATCAATACAAGTCCAATTCTAATGCGAATAACAAATCATACTGAGAAAATTGATGAAAAATGTTTTTCACGTAAAATCAATCCAAGACATTCCACTTACACATTAACTTCTGACAGTGATAAGGTAGATGTCTTGAATATTAAATATTTTTCTTCTGTATCATATGTTGATGACTTGAAATATCAGTGACCACATTTGTATTACACATGGAAAGCATTCCTTAGAAATACTGTTAAGTAATAAATTTCATTTTTGAAAATACAATAAGGGTATATGAACTGTTAGGCTTCATGCTGGCATACTTCATAAAGTGTGTTAGCACTTCATGAAAAGTGTGTCCCCATAAAATGTTGCAGTTCATACCCTCACATATTTTCAAAACTGAAGTTTACTTCTTATATTCACATTTTACTTTCATTTCTGTTGGAATTCTTGGCCTTTAAATAGACGTACTATATTTGTCTATATTATATGCACATTGTTGGTTGATTGATTGATTAGATATTGTTTAACGTCCCGCTCGAGAATCTTTCACGTCACCATTGCCGGTGAAGGGCTGCAAATTTAGGCCTATGCTCGGTGCTTATGGCCTTTGAGCAGGGAGGGATCTTTTATGTGCCACACCTGCTGTGACACAGGGCCTCAGTTTTTGCAGTCTCATCCGAAGGAGCGCCCCATTTAGTTGCCTTTTACGACAAGCAAGGGGTACTGAGGATCTATTCTAACAACCCGGATCCCCGCAGGGATAACTGCAGTGTGTTCACAAAGAAATGCCCATCATTATAAATTTTAGAGATATCAAAGGAAAACACATTGGAAATGTAAATATTAATACATATTAATGAATAAGATGTTGTGGATATAATTAATATCAGTACTACCTGTCAATAAACCCATAGGTCCTGATAGATGTTAAAATATACTTTACAATATCTGTTACAAAACCGCTGTGTTTGTTAGTTAACAAGTCATTGATTGAAAAAGTTTTTCTCAATGATTGAAAAATTATTTCTGTTTTACCCATTTGATTGGACAAATAATTATAGGCCAGTATCACTGCTGAGCTGTTTCGACAAAATTATGGAAAGAATTATATTCAAACTCTTGTACAATTATTTTCATCAAAATAACTTCTTTTACAAGCTTAAAACAGGTTTTTTTCGTCTTGGCATTCAAATGTTTACCAGTTATTTGAAACTTATCACATCATTTTCAAAAGTGTAGATGATAGAAATTTGTAAAATGGCGTTTTATGATCTGTCTGTGTTTGAGAGGGTGTGACAAAAAGGATTACTTTTTAAACTATATAACCTGATGTATATTAAGCAGATATTTAATTGGTTTGAAAGTTACTTATCTAACAGAAGATAGAGAGTTATATATAGATATTTTGCCATATAGTAGAATAAAATATGCTTGCTGGTATACCATAAGGGTCAGTCCTTAGTCCTTGCTTTTTCTTATTTATGTAAATGATATAGCAGAAAACATCATCTCATTGTGTGAACTGTTTGCAGATGACAATTCATCACAATGTTCATCATACAAAATTAAAAATCTTGAATACATTTTGAACCACAATTTAGTTGTATTTACAGTTGAACTTTGTTTAACTGATATCTCGAATACCATGGATATATGAAAGTGATTCGGAAATCCCAACCACTTATTCTTTAAGTATTTTACCCTTGATATCATGAATTCTTGAATATTTTGAAGTTTTTTCTCAGTCCCACTGAGTTTGAGATAACGAGGTTTAGGTTTGACTGTATTTAAACAGATGGTCATCCAAATGGCTGCAGAAATTCAACCTTCCCAAAACTAAAGTGTGATTTTTCACACAAGATCCCCCCCTCCACACCCATACTACCCCCCAAAAAATTCTAGCAATGCCAAATAAAATTCATATTGTTGCACAAACATTTAGGATTGCTTTTTAGTCAGGATCTTAGCTAACTAAATACATCAATAACATTGTTTAAAAGGCTTATCAAAGATTAGGTCTTCTAAAAAAGTTAAAATTAAACATTTGCAGAAATACACATTCACCATCTAAATTGTATAACCATTCCTTTTCTGGGGGAGGGTATCCTAATTTAAAAATATTTATATTCATACAAGATTGATTAATTGATTTGTTGTTTTCTGCCACACTCAACAATTTTTCAGTTATCTGGTTTAAATTTCTTTTCGTTTTCATAACATGCGTGTTTTGTACCTTCAAATCTAAATTAAAGACTCATCTGTTCACATGCTACTACTAATCTGGGACCTACTACAATCTGTTTTTATATACCTCATTTCACTTATTTTATTGTTGTTTAAATAGCGTTTAGAGCAGTATGGACTTTACGCTTTACAAAATAAATTTATTAAAATTTATTATTATTGTTTAGATTAAGATTCACGCAGATTTATTTGGGTGTAATACGGTCAAGGTATTTAAGGTGAATTTCAGGTGTTTTCAGATCATTCGAGTTAGTACTCAGTTAAACTAAGTATGACCAGTTTAGATATATTTAAAAGTTTCTTCAATAATTTGTTAATAAAATGTTTTATTTTTATAGCAAGTGTTTTAAAAATGTTTTTCTATTTTGCAGAACAAGTAATTAGTAGATGCGCAAGTTTACGAACGCAATATACATGAAGATTATCCCATATTAATGTTTTAATTTTTTAAAAAACATATCGTATAAATATTTATTAAATATTTTAATATGTTAAAATAATTATAACATTATTTAAAATGTTGTATATGGCCTTTAATATGGACAGAAGATGGATTTGTGCAATGTTTATATGTAATACACGAACTGAGTACACAAACTCACATCTAATAAAACAGTTGATTATAATTATCTTTGTGTTTTCTTGTTATGGATAAGAAAAGAAATGTTTTATTTGCGAATGAAAGTAATGAAGGAGAAAATAAGTCAATTTTTATTGGTGGAGATTAGAACCCAGATACTGTGTACCCAGGAAGAGACCACCAACCTTCTGAAAGTAAACTGGCAAACTTATTCATACAAAAAGAATAATTATGGGATTACTTATAATATCATTATGAGACTCACTATTTCCCTATATATCTAAAAACAGGTTGGGAATCTCTTTCAGAAAGGTATAGGGTAAGGGGGGGGGGGGGCAAAACTAACCATTATGTTTAAAGTACATCACAATTTAGTTCTTGATTATCTAAAAAAAATTTCCTTCAACAAGGAACACAAAACCAGGAGGATTATGCTCTCCAAAATGTAGAAGCAAAGAAATGTTTTGTTCCTGACATAATTATTAGAAAACCAGTAGAACAATTTAAACAGATATCAAACCAGAAACAACCTATCATTTACTACCTTTCAACACATTTTCAGAAAGATCTATACTAAACCCCCATCTTATTTCTATCATGGAAATAGGAGACTAAACATCAAGCACAACTGCATTTTGAAGTATGATATCAATGTCGAGGAAATATTGTTGAAAGTCCCATTTGCCTGTGTGATTTACCATATCACTCATATCATTATTTTCTTTGTATGTAACAAACACAATCATGCTAAAAGCAAATCAATCAGAGGTCTCTTACAGTTTACTCAGATGACTATTATTCATTGTCATTTATTTCTGTTGGAAGACGGGGCACAAAATATTGATATCAACCAATCAAATAACTTGTGAAATTTAAGATGCATCATTAGTCAAAATGTAGTATCATGATGATGCCACGGTATTCTTGATTTATCACAAAACACAAAGAATTCTAATTGTTAAGATATAACAGTAATGAGGATTCTTTAATGTACCAATGCCTGCTGCAAAACAGGACCTCTGTTTTTAAGGTCATATCTGAAAGACCTGTGATTCTCACTTTTAAATGTTGAGCATTTGGCGAAGGAACAATCACTACATATGTTAATGTCTTAGGTTTGATGCTGCCATGCCACGAGCAAGGCTCTCAAACTCATGACCTCCCAAAGCAAACACTCTTCCACTGAGCGACTGTGACCAGTGATGATGTACAATGCCAGCAGGAAAAACACCTGAAACATTATGAATACATCATTCATCTTGTGTTCAATGATCACTCACCATTCACTTTATGCTCTTATGCTTAGTGTTTGCATTCTGTTTGCAGTCTGCCTTGGGTCACTGTTCACTAATCATTGACCACGTTGCATTCAGTGTTCACACATGGTTTGCTCTGCCTGCATTCACCATATCCTCACCGTTCAAGTGGGAAAGTAGAATGTTTCAGGGACTGTAACTCAGCGTTATAGATGTAGATGTCTTAAGTTATGCTTTACAGAGTTTATCTTATTACTAAAACTGTTGATATCCACTGGTATAAGTCTGTTTATACAGTTTACACCACTATTATAATGTGTGTGTTATATAAATATTTCACCTCATCATTATAGCTAAGTTTATCCAATGTTACAGTGAGTTTACTCCAGTGTTATAGCAAGTTTACCCTAATGTTACAGTAAGCTAACCCCAGTGTTATAGTGAGTTTACCTCAGTGTTATATGGAGTTTACCTCAGTGTTATAATGAGTTTATCTCAATGTTATAATGAGTTTAACTCAATGTTATAACAATTTTACCCCAGTGTTACAATGAGTTTACCCCAATGTTATTATATCTAATTTACACTAGTGCTATAGTGAGTTTACACCAGTGTTATACTGAAGTTTATATCCCAGTTTTATGATGAGCTTACACCAGTGTTGTAGCAAGTTTATTGCAAAGTTATGGTGAGTTTACCCCAAATGTTATAGTGAGTTTACCCCAGTGTTATGAGTTTACCCCAGTGTTATAGTGAGTTTACACCAGTGTTATAGTGAGTTTACACCAGTGTTATACTGAAGTTTATATCCCAGTTTTATGATGAACTTACACCAGTGTTGTAGCAAGTTTATTGCAAAGTTATAGTGAGTTTACCCCAAATGTTATAGTGAGTTTACCCCAGTGTTATGAGTTTACCCCAGTGTTATAGTGAGTTTACCCCAGTGTTATGAGTTTACCCCAGTGTTATAGTGAGTTTACACCAGTGTTATAGTGAGTTTACACCAGTGTTATAGTGAGTTGACCCCACCATTTGGTAAAAGTTTACCTGTGTATACCCAGCATTATAGCTAGTTCACCTCCGTGTTATATTTAGTTTATCCCACCATTTATGGAGAGTTTGTCTGAGCTTATCCCAGTGTAATAGAGCATACTCCCATCACTGTTGGGAGCTTATCTTGATTTTTTCACTCCTCACCTCAGTGCTATAAAGAGTGTATTTCAGCATTATAGGGAGTTTATCCTATTGTTATAGAGAACTTAATTACCTCAGTGTTATACACAGTTTACCACATTGCTCCAGAGACTTTTCCCAGTGTTTAGCTCGGAGTTATGCAAGGTTTACTTCAGTGTAATAGAGAGTTTATCTCAGTGTTATAGAATTTATCTCAGTGTTATAGAGAGTATCTCAGTGTTATAGAGAGTTTATCTCAGTGTTATAGTGGGTTTATCTCAGTGTTATAGAGAGTTTATCTCAGTGTTATAGTGGGTTTATCTCAGTGTTATAGAGAGTTTATCTCAGTGTTATAGTGGGTTTATCTCAATGTTATAGAGTTTATCTCAGTGTTATAAACAGTTTATCTCAGTGCTATAGAGAGTTTATCTCAATATTGTAGAGGGTTTGTCTCAATGTTAAAGAGTGTTTATCTCAATGTTGTAGATAATTAACCTCAGAATTTTAAGAGAGTTTACCTCAGTGTTATAGGTATTAATTTCCGCAGGTCTGAAGGTGTGCGTACAGAATTCTATCTTTGTGGGCTCAGTGTCGATGGCATTCATGAAGTAGGAGATGTCCAGCTGGGGGTTGACCTGTCGACAAACCCTCAACATCTCTTTAAACCTGTGATGCTGCTCATCTGCCTGGAAGAAAGACACCATTCAATTTAAGACTGATTCATCCTAACACTGTTACAGGTGACTCTAAATGGCTTGTACTTTGATCTTTCAATTTTTCAAAGTTCTTGATCTTTTGACGTGAAATCAAGGTCCCAATTCTTTACCCTATGTACCGTATAACGGGCATTTTCTGTGGCTGTCCATGTTTTGCGGACAGGAAAAAAACCATAAAAATTACAATTGGATGATGTATATACATGCTCATAGGTATATAAAGGTATAATGCAGCCACAGAAATGGGAACACAGAATACTAGTTGCTGCCGTTTATGGATTGAATCGCAAAAATTTCCAATCACAGAAAATACCCGTTATACAGTAATTAAGCAAATTTATTGTTGACCTCTTTGGTTTGCAGAGAGTGTTATGGCTTTTTGTGTCTCCTGGTTTGGAGAAACCAAGTTTTAAGTAAGAAATCTTGATTTTTCAAACATCCCATTTCTTGAAATTCTTGATCTCTTGAGGTGAAATATGGGCTCCTTAAAATCTTTCACTATTGACATCTCAAAGTTCTAATACCACCATTAATATTATATACCACCATTAATATTATATACCACCATTAATATTATATACCACCAATGAAGCATATAATTATTTCTTCTTGGACCATATCTTGTATAATGGTGGGGTGGCCAAGTTATTTAGGTATTTACATAGGCATCACAACACCTGCGCTCCATTTGAGATAGATAATTTAGTTTAATTGATTTTGAAGTTGACTTGAGATAATGATATGTAATTGTACAATTTTAACAACTACTCATTAGCTGTATGATGCAGAGTAATTTTGAGAGTCACCTGTATTCTAATTTCAAATATGAATGCAGAGAATTTAATGCTCTAATATCAGTGTAATGCTGAAAAAAAAAATTGTATGTTTATAATGAGAATCAATAACTTAAGTCTTTTCATATCAAAACCATATTTAAATTTCACACCTAATAATATGTTCTATACTACACCTCTTGTGCCATTGTATCAGCATAATCAATTATTTAAAACACTAGTACTATTGAGAGCTGGAATCCAGTCTATTTAGAAACCAGTGATCAATTGTCAGTGATAATTGGAAAACCACAAAAACTGGTATCACCCAAATCCCTTAAGAAGACAATTTCAACACACACCATCTATTACATAATACACGTAATATATTGACAACATACTAGAGAAGTGTCCTAAAGTTATAATGCAGACATGAATTAACCAGTAACCTTGATACCAGTGGCATGACATTGCTCAAATTCATGATGCATCTCTCTGATGAAGTAATTCCATAATGATCACTAGTATTATAGTCATTGTCTGACCTTGATATAAACACCACATACCAAAGTAACCTTGAACTTGACAGCATAATTGAGCACTAAAATTCTGACACTCCTATAATAGGTGATAGGATGTAAGTTGCATATATTGAAGCTTTAGACAGTTTCTACAGTTCACTCATTTGACATGATCTTATGAGACATGTTCAGGTCTTGGATAATAACAAAAAGTAAAATTGACCCAGAGCTAAGGGAACAAAGTTATAGCTTTAATTTTCTTTTTAGCATCTTAATGCCTTGTGACCTTGACCTAGTGGCATGACCTTGATTCAAAACCATGACACATTCAGAATGAGCTGAACGAGAGAGAGAGAGAGAGAGAGAGAGAGAGAGAGAGAGAGAGAGAGAGAGAGAGAGAGAGAGAGAGAGAGAGAGAGAAACATATTTTGTGACAGACAGACAGTCAACCAAGCCAAATTCAATATTTCCCTGCTCCTAATGTCCAGACACATTTTGTGACAGATAAACAACCACATCAAATTTGATATATCCCCACCCCTGTGGAAGTAGTCACACCTTGCTGTGATCATTCAAAACCAGTTTGGTTGACCATGTTCAAATCCATGCATTGCACAGAATTCTTAACTTGAACCCTTCATAAAAATGTTTTGTCTTCCATAAAAGAATGAAGAATTCACAAAGTGTTTCATTCCTTGGGGTACTTTGATTCATTTTCTGATGTGTTTGGTGTTCACGAGCATCTATCAACGAGACCACAAATAGAGAGCAGTAGAACAGATTTAGTATATGTGCATCATCAATCTTAACACTCCCATGTACATTATATGGAAAATGTTGAAGCAGTGTCGAAATACTTTTTATAATGCAACACAGATTAAAACTGCTTGGGAAAACATGCATTAAAAGTTTTAGAATTAGATGAAGTCGAAAATTTTCAACTTCAGGAATTCAGTTCTCAGTTTCTGGTCAATTTAAGAATCGAAAAGTGATGTTTTGCTTTGAATATTCTGTAGATTCCTAAATTATACGCAAGGAATTTATTATTGTGTAATTTGTGAGAAGCACCACTCACAAATAAAATTTTTATATTGCTGAAATACTCTTGATTAATAGTTCACTCAAAAATTCATAGTCTTGTAAATTGACGCCTACAAGTCATTTCATTTTCAATAAATTATGAACTCACAATTTAGAAGGAATTTATCAAATATCAATATAGCGTTATCTGTTTATTTCTAAGGAATTCATTACTGTGGGTTTTTGGTCAAAGGGTTTTTGAATATCTGATATTGTGTACATAACGTGACCATCACAACTTTGATGTGTGATATTTAAAACAACAAAAAGAATATTTAAGAGAAAGTAACTGAGTGTAGCTCAATGCAGTGGGAACATGCCCACCTATATCATTCAAAATTAATTATCATAGAAAAGCATATTGTGAAATAAATTGTAAAATACCTGGAGATTATTCAAGTTTATAATGTCACAACTAAAATACTACAAAGTGTGAACTACACATCAATTTTATGTACTATGCATTTAACATTCAATATTTCATGGTGGATTTCCTCGAATTTACCAACTTCAGATTTTTAGTATAATTAAAGGTAGATTTTGATAGTATAGCACTTGGTGCTTTGTAGTAGTCCTTCAGAATTCCTGAAAATGTCACAATGGGTGCACTCTTGTTAATTTCCTTATCCAGTTACTCATTCTATGTGAGAGTTATCTTTCTTACCTTGTTTAGCAGCAGCATCTGAGCAATATAAAAGTGTGGGTTGGTAGTTCATTACCTTAGTCAACAGCATCAAAGCATGGCTCTCCATCGCAATGTTGACAGTGTTGCTGGTGTCTATGTAAATCTCCTCCAGCTCCTAAAAATAGTCCAAATATCTAAAAATAGTCCCAATATCTTAAAATAGTCCCAATATCTAAAAATAGTTCCAGTATCTTGAAATAATCCCAATAATTTAAAATAATAATCAAGTTAGACTGCAAGGGTTATTAGTGGAACATTACAACATTCATGGGCATATCCAATAGGGGGTAAGTAAGTAAATATTACTTAAAATTAGTACCATATACATATAACAAGTCAACTCAAGCTCTGTAGAGCTTTTTAACTGACTATAACTAGGTAGGGGTGCAGCCTCTCCATATTTAACCCCTAAAATTTCTTATAAGATTTCTTTTGTTCCTTCTCTTTTCCCAAGTGAAAATGTTCTGACCAAACCCTTGTTGAAAACAACTGTTGCAAGACATATATCTCTAATCTCCAACCCACCCCCACCTCCTTGAAGTGTCCACTGTGCAATGTAATTATTACCAAGAACAGGGGTATGAGGTATTAGAACTCCTCTACTGTCCTTTTAGAAACACCCCTTCCTCACCCCAATCCCACATGTCTACATTACCTCTAAAACCTGTGGAATCAGGTAATGGAACTCCTCTATTGTCCTATTGGAAGCACACAATTGACACAGGTATTCGTTGTGAGCACTGAGGAACTGCAGCTTGGCATTGTGGCTGGAACTGATCTGGTAAGCCTTCACCGAACTCTGGTAGTTCTCCTCTGCCTGGAATAAAATGGTTAAATAAGTCTCCAAGAGAACCAAATGAGCAATTTCTCTAGAATTAAGTAAAAATATATAATAATCACTGTTAGATATATCAAATATATGATAAAGGTTAGCTGCGATAATGTAGCCCTCTCCGATTTTTTAAACGTCAGAATAAAAAAAAATCTGAGAAGACTACATTACTGCAGCTATGTAAGCATAGCATTACTCCAATATATGAATGCAAATATTGATTCAAGAAAGTGTGGTACTGAAAGAAAAGTCATTAATTTTTATGGAAAATATATTCATTCCTATCCATACCTTTGAAAAATGACCAAAAGTACTATTAAGATGGTGATATAGGTCGCATTCAAGCCGACCTTCTTGCACTTTAAATTCAACTGTAATGGAGCTTTCTTTTAGCTGCCATTGTATCAAATACCTCATTTGAAACACAAAAATACATTATCCCCCCAAAACACAGTTATAATGTGATGTATCACTCAGCAAATAATTAAAATCAGAAGTGTTTTATGTTGCTAATGTGCATCTTTTAATTCTTTTTTTTTTTTCTCTTTTTTTTTGAGGTAGGGGTCAGAGAGTTGTCAGGGCCATAAGTAAAATTTGTGTACATGATTGATTGATTAAATATTGTTTAATGTCCCGCTCGAGAATCTTTCACTCACATGGAGACGTCACCATTGCCGGTGAAGGGCTGCAAATTTAGGCCTATGCTCAGTGCTTATGGCCTTTGAGCAGGGAGGGATCTTTTATGTGCCACACCTGCTGGAAGACAGGGCCTCGGTTTTCGCGGTCTCATCCGAAGGGCTGCCCCATTTAGTTGCCTCTTACGACAAGCAAGGGATACTGGGGACCTATTCTAACCCGGATCCCCATGGGGGTCAAGTCTAAGACTTAAAAATAGGTAGTGGTTGCTCCTTCGCCAAACGCTCGGCATTTAGAAGTGAGAATCATGAGAATCATGGGTCTTTCGGATATGACATTAATAACGATGGTCCTGTGTCAAGGAAGGTTTTGATTGATTGATTGTTTATTTGTTTTATGTCCCGTTGAGAATTTTTCATTCATACTGAGACGTCACCAGCTGAAGGTGAAGTTCCACAAATTTAGACCCATGCTTAGCGCTCAGGGCCGTAGCAGTGAGGGTTCTTTAACGTGCTAACGCCTACTGTGACACGGGACCTACGTTTTTAAGGTCATATCTGAAAGACCCGTGATTCTCACTTCTAAATGCCGAGCGTTTGGCGAAGGAGCAATCACTACCTATTTTTCGTCTTAGGTTTGACGCGGCCATGGAGCGAACGGGGCTTGAACTCATGACCTCCCGGTTACAAAGCAAATGCTCTAACCACGGAAGGCGTTGGCACGTTAAAGCACCCTTACTGCTACGGACCTGGGCGCTAAACATAGGTCTAAATTGGTGATACTTCACCTACGGGTGGTGACGTCTCAATATGAGTGAAACATTCTCGACAGAACGTAAAACAATCAATCAATCAAACTGTATTACCAGCTCACTCAACAGTGTTACAACTTATTGAAATGTACAATGTTTAAAATCTGTAGATGATGGTAAATCATGTTGTACGATTTTTTTTGGTGATCTCTCTAATCCTGTGTGGCACAGAGGGTTACTTTACAATTTACTATCATATGGGATTAACAGCAAATTATCATTATGGTTATGAGTTAATGAGAGGATAGAACACAAAGAACATAATCCATGTCTGGAAATTGCATTCAACTTCAACCATAGGCACTTGAAGTGTGGATAGTGTGTATAGATCTTGTGTACTTGCCCCTTCTTCCCAATGATTGCTTGATTGTATATTGTTTAACATCCCTCTTCTGAATTGTTCACTCATGGAGACGAGTCTCGCTCGTGCCATGGCCGCGTCAAACCGAAGACGTATGAATAGGTAGTGATTGCTCCTTCGCCAAACTCTCGGCATGTAGAACTGACAACCACGGGTCTTTCGGATATGACCTTAAAAACGAAGGTCCAGTGTCACGGTAGGCGTTGACACGTTAAAGAACCCTCACTGCTACGGCCCTGAATGCTAAGCATAGGTTTAAATTGGTGGTACTTCACCTACGGTTGGTGACCTCTCAATATGAGTAAAAAGTCTTGACAGGACGTAAAACAAACAAAACAGAGACGTCACCATTGCCGGTGTAGGGCTGCAAATTTAGGCCTATGCTCGGCGCTTATGGCCCTTGAGAAGGGAGGGATCTTTATCGTGCCACACCTGCTGTGACACGGGGCCTCGGTTTTTGCTTCAAACGAAGCATCGCCCCTTTAGTCGCCTCTTACGACAAGCAAGGGGTACTGAGAATCAATTCTAACCCGGATCCCCACGGGACTCTACCCAATGAAAAAATAAATATAGAACCAAATATGTGATCCCCCGTCAATCAACTTCATAAGTCGTTTTTGAATAGTCAGTTTCCACTACTGTATTTTTAGATGACCATTTGTGAGATACTAATATAGAAATCGCATATTTTGGATAAATCATTAGTTGTATATTTTTTCACTGGGTAGAAGGGAGTATATAACTATGTACATAAACTCTATACACGCTGTCCACCTTCCAGGTGCCTGTGCTTCGACGGGTTCTAGGAATTAATGTGCACTTAGGTGACATTGCCGTTCGCTTCAAATTAGTAACTTATTCCTTATCACTGCAGAGACCGCATTGCTTACCGTCTAGATATGTGAATCAATTACCCATTTTCCGTTTAAATAATAATTCGTTAACATATAAAAAAAAATGAGCCTGTAAACTTCCTCTTCATGTATGTATTAATGTGTACAAATAAAAATGGAAATGTTTTAAGGTGAAAAGAACATGTTTTGCACAAATCACAAAAGCCAAAAAATAAAATAACAAGAAGAGAAAGACCCATGAGCCACATTTTCACCTCAATCACCTTGGCCCTGTTGTTCAGCTATTGTGATTTTCCAAAGGTTTATTGCAATCTTTAATCCCCCAGAAATGTTGACCCTATACTGTGGCCCCAACATATTGCCAAAGGGTCACAACATAAATGAACGTGAATTCACGCAACATGGAGATGTCCCAACACCAATACGACTGTTATGACCTTGCTGTTTGGAGACGGTCAAGGTCACGAGGTAATAAGCTATAAAATGAAAGGTCTTGCCTTAAGAAACCTTTATACAAAGTATGAAAGATCTACCTTGAATAGTACAGGACCTATTTAATAAGTTATGTTTTCTTGAAAATACGTCAAACTTCAAGGTCAAACAACATAGTATCAAATGAAAGGTCATAAAGTATTTATAATATGAAGGCACTACCTCATATATACTGCAAGAGATACTTAATAGGTTCGTTTTTCTTAAAAGTATTAGTTATCTGGTTTAAAAAATTGTTGAGTCTGACGGAAAACAATAAACTTTCTATTAGTATCAAAGTTCTTGACCTTAACCTTGGCGTACTTTTATACTAATAGAAAGTTTTTATCTCAAAGAATACACACATGAAATGAGGATGCCCTATCACTCGCTATTCAAAAGTTACGAGCAAGTTTCAAACAGACAGAACAAAAACAATATGCCCCTCCCCACTTTAGTCACATTTATATTTTGATATGATTTAGTATGGTGCTGCTACTCTTGAGAATAATCTGTTTAAATTGATTTCCTGTATATTCCCATAGGGATCCAGGTTTTAGAATAGCCCCTGAGTACCCCTTGCTTGTCGTAAGAGGCAACTAAATGGAGCAGTCCTTCGGATAAGACCGCAAAAACAGAGGTCTCGTGTCACAGCAGGTGTGGCACATAAAAGATCCCTCCCTGCTCAAAGGCCGAGCATAGGCCTAAATTTTGCAACCCTTCACCGGCAATGGTGACGGATCCATATGAGTGAAAAATTCTCGAGCTGGACGTTCAACAATATATAATCAATCAATCAGTTCCCAACACCACATACAGGTTTTTCTTGTTTTAACAAATTTCACACTTAGTCTATATATAAAACATCCCCCTTGTACATTCACACGATCATGATGTCAATTTTCATTCATTGAAATACGTCTTTTTGAACAACTTAATTTTTGGCATTTAAACCAGTATTATACATGTATCTATAAATATCTGCTTTATACAATTTAGCTTGAAGTAGGAAAATAACTGTAAATATTAAAATTTTATGCAGAATATCAAGAATAGCGCCCACAACATTCTTTTAATAGGCGTGAAATAGGTCAAGTCCAATACAATGAGAACACAGAGAACGCAGATTATATATAAATCCTAGCCAAACCATCGAATATACCGTCAAACGATAGATCGTCTTTGAAGAATATTTTGTGTTAAAAAAAAATCAGTCATCTTTTTTCTCTTTTGGCAAGATCTTTTTCCTCCATTCCATTGGGTTTTAAGATCTTTTTCCTCCATTACGTTGGGTTTCAAGTTTTTTCCATTTTATAAGTACAAAATCTTTATGGTTTAAAGTGACAAAAATCTTTCATTATTATTTTGGACATTATGATATGTTATATTTATTGAATAAATCTGATAAATATAAATTATCGGTTTATCTGTATTTTACGACAATAAAATCGATTTCCACAGACAAGGTTTCACGTGCAACTGTGATATTAGATATTCCTTAAACGGGCATTAACTGCCAAGGTCGTATTTGCCGATTGTTACCACAATGACTACAGTAGCTTTACATTAAATAAAAATCACCACTGACATATTAAAATTCATATGTCTTGCAATTGTTGTTGTAATTTTGGCATAATTTCCTTTGTTTATATAGAAACAATGGCAGACACATTATTACATGGAAGTAGTTAATTCATTGCTGAGAAATTTTTACTTCACTTCCATAAAATTCGAATGGAGATCGCCTCTCTCTCTCTCTCTCTCTCTCTCTCTCTCTCTCTCTCTCCATTTTTAACACATTTTAGCATTTTGATAAAATTTCAGAGTGTTTACGTCCTACATGTAGTTGACAGCTAATGCTTTGTGGAGGAAATTTTCGACAATCTCCTTATACCTGAAAATTCTCTTAGCTGACCACCTCTAGTTTTCTTTGGTTTTGAGTTTTTATTTTTCGTACATGTAATTCATAAATCTAGAAAATATACGTTTACACGTCATCACGAATTTCCGACGTAGTAGTGAAAGCTCAACATTTATCGGCTTCGAGAAATCACCTCTGAAATATTTCCCACAAAATAAGTACAATAACGTACTGTGAATTTCCCCCCCATCTGTTGTAATGTTTGCACTGCTCAAACCATGTCAATATCGTCATCATTATCAGCCAAAAAGAAAACTATTGTGGGATGTTATCCAATTTTCATTACATTTTACGTTTATCTTTTTCATGTTTTAAAAATGTAAGTTTGGATTTGTGTCATTTAAATTACTTATCAAACAGTTTTATTTCTGCTTCAAACATGACAATGATTTTTGTGACCTAACAGCTATTGACTAATTACCATGGACAAGTGTAATATTTTTGTTGAAATATTAAAAGAACATGTCGCTATTTCAATGAAAATTCAATAATCGATAACGTTTGCATTACTGGGAATACAGATACAATGGCAAGACTGAGTAATTACTTGTACAGTTCTGCGAGAAGTGGGCGTGAAAATTCGAATCCGTGAAAATTCTTAAAAGTGCATTTGATGCCGTAGGAACATGATTGACAATTTTTGAAGAACTTTATTGCATGACTACATGGGGAAAAATTAGTGTACTCAATATTTATCAATAAAGCTCTCCGATGAGATAGTGACCTTGAAACTGACCTGAACAAAAAAATCCCCCAAAAATGCAGTACTTAAAAATAAGACACGGTGGGCCAAGTATTATAATTTATAAATAAATGGATTATCTTCCCAGGAATTCACGAAAGAAAGCTCATTTGTTTTTACTAAAATATAGGAATGTCAAAATTCTATCGATAACAGATCCCAACAACTTGTATGTCTAGATAACTGATCCCAACGAGTTGTATGTCTAAATTACTGATCCCAACGACTTGTATGTCTACAAATCTGATCCCAACAACTTTCATGTCTATAAATAATAGATCCCAACGACTTGTGTGTCTAAAGATAACAGATCCCATCAGCTTTTAAATCTATAGATAACTGATCCCAACAGCTTGTACATTTATAGACAACAAATCCTAACGATTTGTACCTCTATATATAACAGATTATAACAGATAACTTGTACGTCTATAGATAACATATGTCAATCAATAACTTACGTCTATAGATAACACCCCAACAAGTTGTACATATATAGATAACAGATCTCAATTACTTTTACGTCTATATGTAACAGATCCCAACGATTTGCACCTCAGTAGATAACGGATACTAAGAATTAACATCCCAACGACCTGTACATCTATAGATAACAGATCCCAACGACCTGCACATCTATAGATAACAGATCCCAACGACCTGTACATCTATAGATAACAGATCCCAACGACCTGTACATCTATAGATAACAGATCCCAACGACCTGTACATCTATAGATAACAGATCCCAACGACCTGTACATCTATAGATAACAGATCCCAACGACCTGTACATCTATAGATAACAGATCCCAACGACCTGTACATCTATAGATGATTGATTGATTTAATATTGCTTAAGGTCCCACTCGAGAATTTTTCACTCATATAGAGACGTCACCATTACCGGTGAAGGGCTGCAAATTTAAGCCTATGCTCGGCGCTCATGGCCTTTGAGTAGGGAGGGATCTTTTACGTGCCACACCTGTTGTGATACGGGACCTCGCTTTTTGCGGTCTCATCCGAAGGAGCGCCCCATTTAGTCGCCTCGTACGACAAGCAAGGGGTACTGAGGATCTATTCTAACAACCCGGATTCCCGCGGGGAGTACATCTATAGATAACAGATCCCAAGGATTTGTACGTCTATAGATAATAGATCCCAACGATTTGCACGTCTGTAGAAAACAGATCCCAAGGAGTTGTACGTCCATACACTAAATATTTATAAGACTTACAAGTCTATAGATAACAGATACCTACGATTTGTAAGTTTATAAACAACAGATTTCGAAGACTTGTAAGTCTATAGACCACGGATACCTACGATTTATAAGTATATAGAAAACAGATACCTATGACTTATAAGTCTCTAGACAACAGATACCTACGACATGTAGGTCTCTAGACAACAGATACCTGTGACTTGTAAGTCTATAGACAACAGATACCTACGGCATGTAGGTCCCTAGACAACAGATACCTACGACATGTAGGTCGTGCTCCACTTTATCCACCGTCTCCTCGAACTGATCTCGGTAAGAATTGAGTTTGTGAGTCTGGTTCTTTTTATGAATGGCCACTTCCTCCAGAGGTTTGTGAACATTCTTTATCAGTAAAACTGCCACGTCCATGTGAGCCTGAAAGAATGTAAAATTTACAGACATATAATTCATATCGACTTGAGCGTGACAATTCTGTATCAGGCCTATAATTTTTTTCCTAAAATATACACATGAGCTTCTGTTTTTTAAATCATTCTCATTCTTCAACTTAATACCAAGGAATCACGATCAACTAATAGCCACAGTAGAAGATAATTAAAATAGCGTGGACCCCGTCTAACAAATTCATGGAAGTGCCAAGACTTGTCAGGGTGCGTTCCATTCGTCAATCCAGAACCGATTTCTACCATTCCGGATCACGGGGCCATTGGACTAAAACGGGACAGAAAGTGGAAAATTCTGATAGGCAGATAAAAGATGAATTGTCATATAGGCCATGATAATAATTAAAACCTGCTTTGATTGATTGATTGTATTACGTCCCGTCGAGAATATTTCACTCATATTGAAACGTCACTAGCTGTAGGTGAAGTACCACGAATTTATACCTATGCTTAGCGCTCAGGGCCGTAGCAGTGAGACGTCTTTAACGTGCCAACGCCTGCTGTGACACGGGACCTTCGTTTTAAGGTCATATCTGAAAGACTTGTGATTCTCACTTCTAAATGCCGAGCGTTTGGCGAAGGAGCAATCACTACCTATCTTAGGTTTGACGCGGCCATGGCACGAGGGGCTCGAACTCACGACCTACGGTTACGAAGCGAACGCTCTATTCACTGAGCTACCGCGACCGGTAATCCTACCTTGGGGTAGGATTGTGTTTACAATGTGTTTACAATTAAACATCATTAAATCGCAACTACCCAGCCTGCAACATGGTGTTTTATATATATATATATATATATATATATATATATATATATATATATATAAAAGCAAGCGCTCTATATACCATGTGAAGTATTGAGTCACATTAAAAAGGGCATTCATTTTTAATATTAGCAATGCTTTGATATGCTACGTGTAACTGTTATGAGTTTGTGCAGTTAGTACACTTCGCCACCAGTTCATTGCTGTTCGTCATCTTGATTACTCTACAATTTTCTCTGCATTACCAATAGCCTCGATCATCCAGACGTGTGTGTATACTCACCACAAACGCCTGGATACTTTCTAACTTTTGCGCAAAAACCGCAGAGGACTATGGGTAGTATAGCTTTCTACAGAAAAAAAAATGCTTTAAATGGCGCTGATGTAGTGAACCAAAAATAACGACATTTTTGATAGAAAATGTGTTTGCAATGGTGCCTGATAAAAATTGTGAGTTCGTTGTATGAATGCAAATAAACGATACTTTATTAGGATTAATTGAAGTATTGTATTTTAAACCAGGGTAATTCCAGGTGTCACATTGAACTTGCATAATAGTTACGCAGGGAAGAGTCCAAACAGATCTTTTCCGGAAGAAAATATGTTCTATACATGGAATCTATTTTTTTTTCTTTCAGTGGAAAATCTATGCTTCAACTCTCAGGACTGATTCCAAGTAGCTTTTATGGACGCAGGTTTTACCTTTTTGAACTTCTTTATCAAAATTTCCATAAGCCTCGCTTTGGGTTTACAGAAAAGTACTCAAGAAAGAGTCCAGATCTTTGTGGGGAGTATACACAAACGTCTGGATGATCGAGACTACATCAACGATTTAAAAAAACAACAACAAAAAAACCGACAGGTGGACGCCGCTCGGAACTGTGTATTTGGCACTGTTGGGAGCGTGGATGAAACGCACCCAATCAAGCACATATTAAAGTAAGCTTCCGAAATTTACAGTTACACAGCTATTCTTGTGAAATTAACAGTTATATCCATGTAGACCTAAAGTGCAATCAATACACCATTTCATGCCATCGATAATTATTTATTTTTATGAGAAAAACACACGCAAATCTTTCTTTCTTCAAAGATTCACGAGTTCGATTAATGATTCAGTCGTGTACTTTTTTCATTAGTAATTACGGACCACAATCTCCTGATTAATTAATACGAGAATTTCAGCTTTGATACAATTTTAGTACCGGTGTTATTATTATTATTATTTAGCTTGTATTAAGTTTTACTAGTAAACAATTCATTAAATATATGTAATAATGATATTTAAAATGAAAAGGCTAAGGTAACTTAGGGGCGGTCCTTCGGATGAGACCGCAAAAACCGAGTCCCATGTGTCACAGCAGGTGTGACGATAAAGGTGTCTCAAAGGTCGTAAGCAACGAGTAAAGGCCAAAAATTTGCAGCCCTTTACCGGTAATGGTGACGTCTCCATAGTGAAAAAACTCGCGAGCGAGATGTTAAACAACCAACCATTCACGTACCCCCACCCCCTCAAAATATGACTCGCTCAACTTCTGGCTCTGCGACCATTTAACGGAGATGAACTCTCTTCCTTATGATTCCAGATCCCACTGCATAAGATATGCGAAACTGAAAAGTTTTATGGCCGCAGATCCAGAAGTGTACCTACAGAAAGGAAGATAGAAATTACCTGAGCGTCGTTCTCCGTCCCGTGCAGAAGACATTCCCAGGCGGACAGGATTGTGGAAGGTGTGTCTGTTGGTCTATTAATTAAAAACATATATATATATATATATATAGATAGATAGATAGATAGATAGATATTAAAATTCTACTTTCATTTCTATCGAAATCCCCAGCCGTTGAAATAGTCGTAACGTACAGCATTTATCAAGATTCAAAGGTACATTACAATTGTATCACATTCATGAGGAAATGTCTATCATTATAATTGGTAAAAATATCGAAGGCAAATGCATTTGAAATGTAAATGTTTTTGTTTGTTTGGATAATGTGTGCTAGTTTTTATATTCTATGCTCTTGTATGCTGTTCTAATAAGCACCGTAAACTGAAAATAGAGCTGTCTTTCGGAGATCCATGAAGAGAATACCCCACGTTGATATATCCAAACGTGGGCAGATTGAACTTTTCCTGTGACACTGAACTCGTCCAAATGACTTAAGATGCGGGTCACGCCATGGAATTTGTCTTAAGCAATATGAGATCCTAATGTCTCCCCATTTTAAAGTTATGCTTCGAATTTTAAAAAAAATTCTACTAGCGTCCTTGATCTTGGCCAGATTAAACTAGTTTGGGGTCATGACACCCTATCTGGTCATGTGTCAAGTATAAGCATTTAATGCCTCTTCGTTTACGCATGCTGTCAACAGATCAAAGGTTTTCTAGGTCATTACACTGTATGTCGTATCTTTGGGTAAATTCCAAATAAATGACAAAACAATTCTTGCAATCTAAATATATACCAAAGACTTTTCATAGGGAAACCAGATATTTATCATAGAGCCACACGTTAGATAATGTATTTCAAAAATTGAGTCATACACGACTCCTTAAAAATGAAGTCGGATATCTCTTATGAACAATCTTAGACACCTACTTCGAAGATGCATTCAATAGCATGCCTACTGATAAATACCTTGAACCTAAAAACATGTACTCCCGTGGGGATCCGGGTTAAAATAAGTCGCTTTTCATAAGAGGCGACTAAACGGCCCTTCGGATGAGACCGGAAAAACTCGTCACAGCAGGTGTGGCACAATAAAGACCCCTTCCTCCTCAAAGACCGTAAGCGCCGAGCATAAGTCTGAATTTTGCAGCCCTTCAGCGGGCAATGGTGATGTCTCCATATAAGTGAAAAATTCTCAAGCGTGACGCTAAACAATATATAACCAACCAACCCTTTTTACACGTGTCTTTGATTTGGTTCAGGATCGTGAGGTAACGTCTGATTATAATGTTGTGTCAAGCATGAACTGAATTGAATTGTGTCTCCATTGCATAATTTAATGCCCCTCAACCCTGGCAAATGACCTTGGTTCAGGACCATGCCACAATGACTGTTCATAAGCAAACTTTATGTATGTTGAGTATGAAATTCCATCTCTCTATTACAGTGTGACGACCCAAACAAAATTGCGAACTGTTCAATGATTTTAACTTTCACTAAATGACCTGATATAAGGTCATGACACATTGGTTATAAGCAACTTTTGTGCCTAGTGCTGACTAATACAAAATTATAACCGTGCTATGGCTAGCATTACTAATATAGTACGAGCCCCACTCGTGCCTTGGCCGCGTCAAACCTAAGACTAGACTAGAAATTGCTCATTCGCCAAACGCTCTCCATTTAGAAGTGATAACCACGGGTCTTTCGGATATGACCTTTAAAAAAGAAGAGATCCCATATCACGATAGGCGTTGGCATGTTAAAGAACCCTAACTGCTATGGCCCTGCGTGCTTAACGTAGGTCTAAATTCATGGTGCTTCACCAACAGTTGGTGTAGCTGCAGAACTGTAGCGTTATGGTTTTATATTTTAGTCTTTGAATAAAACGCTACAGTTCTCGTAATGCAAAAATTGTGCAATTTACGGCGCAAGATTTTCTGCGCACGATTGGGGATGCATTTCTCCACTTTACAGTAAAGGTCAATCAAATAACTTTCATTCCCTAATTCTAGACATATTCTATTACCAACCTGTATAATTTTATCCACCTCCTAACCCTTTATAGCGATCTCTAAAGACGTTGTTTTGAATTTTCTGCCATCCGACAGCCATGTTGACTTACTGATGATATCTCGAATAGAATAGGTCTACAATTAGTGAATGAAAGGTATTTGATTGACCAGTACTGGAAAGTGGAGAAATGCCTCCTCAACCGTGCACAGAAAATCTTGCGCCATAAACTGCACCGTATTTGCAACATCGGAACTGTAGCGTTTTATTCAAAGACTAAAATATAAAACCATAACGCTACAATTCTGCAGCTACAGTTGGTAATGCCTCAATATAAGTGAAAAATCTTGACGACACGTTAAACAAACGAATAATCTAAATAAGGACAGGTAATTCCTACAAATCCTATCCCGTGGGGATCCATGTTAGAATAGGGTCTCAGTACCTCATACTTGTCGTAAGAGGTGACTAAATGGGCGGTCCTTCGGATGCGACTGCAAAATATGAGGCCCCGTGTTACATTAGGTGTGACACGATAAAGATCCTCCCTGCTCAAAGGCCGTAAGCGCAGAGCATGGACCTAAATTTCGAAGCCCTTCACGGGCAATGGTGACGTCTCCAAAAGTGAAAAATTCTCGAGCGGGACGTTAAACAATATACTACCAACCTATAATCTCTACTTCGTTTGCGACTGGTATAAAAAACTGGTACGTGAAACAGCTACCAAGAAAAAGAATGTTTAACGTCCAGGACATTGCAGTTATTGACGTTTACATCATCCAGTACTCGAAAGGTTTAGGGATAGCGGCCATTTCTAAAAATTCCATATTGCAGTTTAACGGCCAAATCTTTTTGTCAATTCAATTCAATTCCCTCTTATTTGTGGAGGTACACTTGTGACAGTACCTGTCGGTTTTGAGGTCATGGTACTTTGATTTGAATGCTGCTATTATGGTCTGGATGTCTTTGGCAAACTGTTCATACACTGCTGCCATCTGCCGAGCGAAATCGGATACTGAAACAAATGTATGGTAAAATTAAGTCATAATTTCAGTCCAAGTACATTTGATATCTTTTTCTTTTTCCAAATCAAAAATATTTTAAATGCTCAGCCGACAATGAGAAGTCTGATGAATGTATCAACAGCGAGTCGTTGGTTGGTTGTGTATTATTTAAAGTCCCGCTCGAGAATTTTTCACTCGTATGGAGACGTCACCATTGCAGGTAAATGACGTCTCCATGAGTGAAAAATTCTCGTGGGGGAAGTTGAATTATATACAACCAACCACCCACTGCTTGTATATTCATCAAACTTTTTTATTTTTCATCGTCGGCCGCGTGAATTATTAGTCTAAGAGCATCGAGTTTGAGATGTGGAATCCGTGCTTTGAATTTTTTCACGACCGAAAGTCTTCTAGTTAGTATTTTCTCTTAAAAGTCTAATCTTGCACTAAATGAACTCGCCAATTCATGGGTTGACCATGTTCAAACTCTACTCTTTCAGGCCTAGTTTCAGTAATATGCCACACAATTCTAAGATTTGGATGCATTTCACTTAGTAACCCCGCCCAATACTAATTCCCGTGGCAACAGTTTTCAAATTCTTAGAAAGATATTTGAAATAGTTTTACTTCGGCGTCACCATGCATGCGGTAACCATATTCGCAAGACATTTCCTTCCTATACTGAAGTACATTTATAAAGATTTGATGCATTCGCGGTAGCTCAGTGGTAGAGCGTTCGCTCCGTAACATCCTATGCAGTAATTATCACAGTCCTTTTCATGTAAATGAGAATCTCAGAAATTCAGGACAACATTTTTAAATATATAATCAATATATTCATATTAAACTATTATGACGCGTACAGCTATGAACAAAGATGGTAAATTACTGAAGTTCACCACGTCACGTCATACGATAACGTCACAGGGACTGAGAATATCCAATTTACATTGAATCAATCTAGAGGTAGATATGCCCTCGGAATTTGTCAGTGATTCTTTCGTAAGGTAATGTGAAATTGAATATGTATCAATGTTATTGTTGTCTTCCTGTTTAATCGTTATTTCAAGAACTATACCGGTTCGCGCATTTTGTCGATTATTTCACTTGAAATATTTGAATTACTATGCGATTAACTGAAAGGATTTGGACAGTGATAATGATATTGTGTAGGGAATTCTGTTTATTCTCATACTAATACTTTCTCAATTCATCTTGGTTTTTTTTTCTACGCCGAAGTCGTTTGTTGACGTAGTTTATCTCCGTAGGAAACAATACATAACGTCATAATGTGACGTCATAGTCAAACCTACGCAATGCCAAGCGGAACCATTGCCCTTTACTCTCTTTACGGAGTAAAGAGCGAGGAGTTCCGATTGACGCATATTACAATATACTTGCAAAGGCAGTAAGTGCCGAGTATAGGCTTAATATTTGCAGCCCTTCACCGGCAATGGTGACGTCTCCATATGAGTGAAAGATTCTCAAGCGGGACGTTAAGCAATAGACAATCAATACAATACACTTGCATGAACATGCTCAGAATGTGTACAAGGGAAGTTTTAATGGGTATTATGCATTTCATTAATTTTATTTGCGTAAAATCACTATAATTAGCCTTAACTCACGTGCGCGGGAGGTCGTGAGTTCAATTCCCGCTCGTGCCATGACCGCGTCAAACTGAAGATGTAGACATAGGTAGTGACTGCTTTCTCGGCATTTAGAAGTGAGAATCACGGGTCTTTACGATATGACCTTTATAATGGAAATCCCGAGACACGACAGGCGTTGAAAAGTTAAAGAATCTTTACTGCTACGGCCCTGCGCGCTAAGCATAGGTCTAAATTTGTGGTACTTCACCTACAGTTGGTGACGTCTCAATATGAGTGAAAAATTCTCGACGGGACGTAAAACAAACAACCGACCTATATATTATGAAACCTAACTTCTAACCTAAGACTACAGTTAGTAAAGTACACACAAAACTCTTAATGTGAAGTGGCTAAGATAACGAACAACAATCTCGCAAGTCCTATAGAGAGATGGGCAAACACGGGTCCCTGGACATACCAGAGGTAGGACTAGGTGCCTAGGAGGAGTAAGCATCCCCTGTCGACCAGTCACATCCGCCGCGAGCCTTATATCTTGATCAGGTAATGAAATAATCCACAGTCAGAAATGGTATAAATCCGTAAGTTCAGAAATAAAGAGGGCTTATGTGAATTATATAGTCTCGTTCTGGAATGGAAACACCTGAACCAGAGGTCATGCGAGCATTTCTTAGTTTGATCTGTGCACGCAGTTTGTTTTTAGATGTTTTAGGAAGATTCGAATTCCACCCTCTATGACTCTTATGGCGTGGAGAGCTTGAAATTCATAATTCTTGTTACACAACGCCCAAAGATGCTTTATAAATACTGGAAATGGTAAAATTGATTCAGTTCAAATGTTCAAAAGATTCCGAACGACGCACGAGAATGGATTGAAATAGCTGACTTGCCATATTTGTAATAGAAATGCAGAATGTACTCGAAAAGAACATGTCTCGCCATTACCACTTTCATAGTGGAGAACATATATAACGGAATTCCGAATCTCTCAAATATAAACTTTTTGTTGTTGTTGTTGTCCCGATGTTTACGTTGATGTAAATTTATGTAAAATAAAGTGGAAATATACACGATATAAGAAAATAATTAGAACATTTTACAGGTAAGGACAATTTATGTAAATCGTTTTGTTTTCGAATTTGATTGGGGGGGGGGGGGGGGGAGGAGAGAGGTATCCAATGCCCTCCGTGACTTAAATTTGATATATATTTTTTATTTGGTTAATATTAATGTCATATTTGACTTCATGGTTATCTTCTGATGAAAATCAATATAGTTGATATGATATACAAGGATGAGTAAGCATTTATCTTGATGTGACAGATCATCGATTCCTAGGAAATTAGGTAATTTACAAACAGAGGAAATACGTTCTGACAAATGGGAACCTGCAATTTTATTTCAGAGAGAAAGAGACTTGATGTTAAGTTGCGACATCCTTAAGTAAACAAGGTGGGTGGAATTGAGAACCAATATTTACAGACACTCAATCAATGCTGCTCACATTGTCGTACGCATAACAATGAATGCTATTACCCGAAGCGTTATAACTATAGACTTCAATACACTACTATACGAAAGCTTTCATATCGTCATGATAAATCGTGTTTGGACCCTTTTCTCTGATAATGGTGAACATGATAATGAGTTGTTTTTTTATTGTTCGACACATTGGTATTTCATCAAGTGCACTGTGCTATCTAAAGACGTGTCCTTTTATTCCATTCAAGTATACAGAGGCAGCTGCATTGTCAATTGTGTAGATAGTGGGAGGATACTGAACAAATATTGACTTACACCATGTAAACCTGGAGAAATACTGCGATAAAATGTGTCACAGATAGGTCCTCACAGTACCACATGAAAAGGACGAAATCTTGTATCTACAGTACCACATGAAAAAGACGAAATCTTGTATCCACAGTACCACATAAAAAGGACGAAATCTCGTATCCACAGTACCACATGAAAATGACGAAATCTCGTATCCACAGTACCACATGAAAATGACGAAATCTTGTATCCACAGTACCACATGAAAAGGACGAAATCTTGTATCTACAGTACCACATGAAAAGGACGAAATCTTGTATCTACAGTACCACATGAAAAGGACGAAATCTTGTATCTACAGTACCACATGAAAATGACGAAATCTTGTATCTACAGTACCACATGAAAAAGTGGAAGTGTCGTATCTACAGTAAAACATATAGAAGTCGAAATCTTGTATCCTTCGTATCATATGAAAATAACAGCATCTCATATCTAATTGAAAATAATGGAATCTCGTATCTACAGTACCTCATGAAAAAGGCAGACTTTCATAGTCACAGTACCATGTATGAAAATGGTGAAATCTTGTATGCATAGTACCACATGAAAATGACGAAATTTTGTGTCATAAATAAACATGGCTATGACGAAGACCTGCATCACAAATGGTTTTACAAAGTAGATACGGTTAATTTAAAAACGATCTTTGCCGCAAATATTACAGCTGTGATCTGTTTCTTGTGTAATCTTCCATGCATATATTTCTTTAACTATAAATATTAACTAACAATGCATATATATTTCTTAACTCCAAATACTAACAACAAACCCTGTAGGGATCCGGGTTAGAATAGATCCTTAGTACCCCTTGCTTGTCGTAAGGGGCGGTCCTTCGGACGAGACCGCAAAAACTGAGGCCCCGTGTCAAAACTAATGTGGCATGATAAAGATCCCTTCTGTTCAAAGGCCTTAAACACCGAGATATGCCTAAATTTTGCAGCCCTTCACCGGCAATGGTGACGTCACCATATGAGTGAAAAAATCGTCAAACAATAACCAATCAACGAACCTACCATTTATTCACAAACAGAGCTGGAATATCAAGACTTTTTGGCAGAGCAATGTTCCGACATTTAAAGTGGCGGATGCAGGGGGGGGGGGGGGGGATTAAGTTTGGGTTGGTTGTATATTGTTTAACGTCCCACTCGAGAATTTTTCACTCATATGAAGACATCACCTGCCGATAAAGGGCTGCCACCACCCCAAAATGCTCGGCGCCTACGGCCTTTAAGTAGGGAGGGATATTTATTTATCGTGTCGCAGCAGGACCTATTCTAACCCGGATCCTCACGGGCGTGGGAGGTCTGGTGGCTTCAGGGTTTGGAACCTTTTTAGGTTACCTATATGGGTTATTCTAGCTGTATTTCGTACATAATAAAACCAGTAAATGGCACTTACATGTAATTAATTTATCTTTATGCACTCGTGTGTATGTACGATGTCAATACGTGTGCTGTTGTTCTATTTTCCTAACCGATTTTTTTCTTTCTTTTTTGTTTCCAGATTGTGCACTAGCTTCTTTTCCAGGTCAGAATTCATAGATATTAATGTGTCTTTGTCAGCTGCTTCCACTGCACTTGCTATTTACTGCAATTGCTTTGTAGAAGTCTGAAATCTGCCCCAGAAAACAGCTTTTCTGACAGTAGTCCACAAACCAGTCGATCTCAAATGCTTCCAGGAAAAATGCCTTAAACTCACTATGTGTGGATAGCCTCTTTAAAAGTACACGTTTGAATTTTTATGCTAGATTTTAATACAAATGTCAATACTGAAGTATTTTATGAAGTCTGTAAAGAATACAAAAATTAGGAGTCTAGAAGGGCAGACACGGATCTATGAACATATCGGGGATGGGATCAGGTGCCTAGGAGGAGTAAGAATCCTCTATTGACCGGTCACACCACAAATAAATAAATTTGATTGATTGATTGTTTCCCGCCACACTCAACAATTTTTCGGTCATCTGGTGGCGTCCAGTTTTTATTGGTGGAGGAGAGAGCCCAGATACAATGTACCTGGGAAGAGACCATCGACCTTCCGAAAGTAAACTGGCAAGCTTTCTCACATATATCGGCCTTGTGATTTTGAGCGCGATGCTGTTACCACTTGGCCACGGAGGTCCCTCAAATAAATAAAGTAAATTACTTTTAAATGTGCATGCAAAAACTACAGTTGTAAAAATATGGATGAAAATAGTTTCATAATACAGTCTATCTTTTTACACACTTTCGTTCCCGGGTCCTGACCATGTGACTATCATATTATCTTACCATGTGCTATTTTCCCATCAATTCTTGGGATCTGCGGATATTTAAGAGTTTTACACATGATCCATTACAATGAATCTAGTCTGATAGTTCTTTATTCCAATATTTACAGTCGAGGAACTCAATGTGAAACTTGCCGACGCCATTGTTTTCTTTACGACCACGTGTAAAGAAGGCGCGCACAATGCATACATTATACAAATAGGACCGAGAGAAGATGTCCGAAAGTTAAATTAGTCAAAAATGAACTTAAAATTTTGATTTATTCCTTTCATCTGGGATGAGATCAAATAGTTTACGATGCTTGAGTCATAATAGATACATTAACGATGTTAATTGGGGGTGGGTGGGGGGGGGGGGGGGGAGTCGGTGAAACAACTCCATTTATTAGTACGTATGTACCTTTCACTCATCAATATACAAATTTACACTTTCGCCTTCCTTCTGATTTCGCTTATTGAATTTGAATCTCTCGGAAATTACTAATAGTTTGAGCATGTTATACGCTACCAACACTTACCAAATCTTTGTATTTTTTTCCCTTTTCAGTATTGTGGATTGTAGTAAATTTTTAATACTCTGAAAATCGTGGGTTCACTGATCGACAGAAATATTGCTACTTTCTCTTCATCCTTGACTTCCAGTCCATTTAAAAAGTATATGGCCGATTTACATTAGTAGACATGAGCCTAAACCAGCTGAGCAATCCGTTATTTCAAATGTAGACAAACGATAATTGAAATGCAATGGACAAAAATCATCCTATAACCATCATCTAATGATATTTTGAAGTCTTCAGTTCGGAAATAAATGTGTCAAATTGTCCCAGAAGAGAAAATTATCATTCTCACATATTGCACTTCAGAACTAGCGGACATTTTCAAATATCTGTTGAGAAGCGGTATAATTGAATTACGCAGACGTTTCAAAAGTGTTTTTAAATTTATACAGTTATTAAGTATCCATAATGTACATGAACTTTGTAATTTAGGGAAATATTTACATCTTGCACTTAAGGTGCGAGAAAACCTTCTTGTTTAAAAGTTATTCTCCATAGAAATACTCCTGTATATTATATGTATGTTATGTATGTTACACTTCCATACAATGCCATTTATATGTATATATGTAATATTTAAAAATGTGATAAGACGTATGTCTTAAGCAATAAAGAGACCTGATCAAATGGTCTTTGGTTGTGAAGTGCAACAGAGGAAAGAGGGGATTTTCTCCACTGGAACTAATTGACACATGTGTATTTGAAATGAAACAAGTTTTTCAACTTTGAAATGTTACTAGATGAAGGATACAAGATGCATCTCAGGAGGTACTTGGAATTTTTGGACGACATTTTGTGACATTCTGTATGAGTTATATGTAAGTCGCACGGTATAGAATGGACTTATAAATGTCTTTATTTAATTATTTAAATAGCGCAGAAATTGAGTACCCTGTATTAAGTTCTCTATCATACATATCAAGAGTATCCGTGGTTGGCCGCAAAAATGGCTCGTCTCTTCGCATGATTCGCGAAACTTTCGTGCTTTTGTAGATTTCATCAACTTTTCTGATGTAGGTCATATTGACTCTTTGATGCAAAGAGAACAACCAATTCCAACGTTCCGAATCCTTGTCGCCAATGTTAGGATTCAACAGCGTAAAGCACAAAGTGTCAACATATCGTTCAACAGTTATTCGTATCGGTGCTCAATTTTTGCACACAATCTAGATTAAACATATTACAAAACATAATATGTTTGTGACGAAAGTGTGTGCACGTTATATCAACTCTATACAGTGTAACACGTTTGTGACAAAACCCTGAGTCATAAATAATTTTACACAATTTAATATGATTGTGAATAAATAGATATTCCGAGAGACAAAATCGATCATTATAGGGTACATCCCGATGACGAAACTGAGTCTTATGGTATCACTATGGTGTATGGCTGTACCACAAAATGGACACAGTTATAGAAGCTTATGGGAAGAGTATCTTGATCGTGATTCAAGAGGTGTAACCCAGGTATTCCAAAACTGCTGTGTTCATCATAACGTGTCTTAATGTACTTCATATGGTTGAATTGCACAGTACGGAAGCCGGTTGGTGCCAAGTGAGGAAATATTTTATCTGACCACCGTCAAATAAGTTTCTATTGACCGTAACATAGAATTGTCTGGTGACCATCATAAACTTACCCGGCGGCGGGTAGATATATGGCGACCGAAAGATGGCTACATGGCGGCCTCGAGGTATTTTAGGATGGCAGCCAAAAATTTATTTGGCGGCCACCAGATAAAATATTTTCCTCACTTGAACCATCCAGTTTCCGTAGTACAGACAATAGTCACTAACATGTTTAGTAAGCACCCGTTTGAATCTTGATTATAATAAAACTATTTAGGTTTTAAAAAAAAAAAGGTGTCTTTTTGCGTAATTAATGTTCTATGAAATATGCAAATATTTTTAGTAAAATCAATGATACGTCACTAATGGTTTCCAATAATTGATAGTACAGATGTGCAGGAATAGGAAGGCCTTTGTTCTCATTGCGATTCAGTATCACAATCACAATATTCTTCGTCATTGCTTTTCAAACAATTGACACCGAAAGAAAACCTGCGGCGTTATTATATCTTCTATATGCAAAAGCAGTCTAAATAGTATTATCCTATCTTGGAGGATCTGCAAGGCATACTACAAATTGGTATATAATGAGCCAACATATGAAAGCATGTCCTACTGTATTCGCACAGCAACATTATAGAGGGAGAATTCTGCATAGTAGCCACTCAATGGCATGTGCAGTTCTACACATTAAAACTTGTTATTACTACGCCTGTAGATGCTGGTTTCTTACGCTTTAGATAAACTGCTTATGTAAACATATAAATGGATCTAAGTCTTTATGTTGTATATATGAATGGAAAATGCGGACATTGTCGGGGTGATTATTAAACTCGCGGAGCGATATCTACTCAAATATGCCCTCTGGTGATGGTGCGAAATAACGCCCCCAGTCGGTGACATTTCTTCAAATATTGAACACCTGCCGTCGCTTTTTTAATAAGTATATATCAAAAAAGATCCCGATAGCATACTAGTGTATAGGATACTGGGATCGATAGTCTGTAAATTATTGATAGATTTAAAGGTATTTCATCGGTACTTGATCTTCTAAAGAAATTCAATATCATCTAGGAACATTATATTTCAAGGTATTATTCACAACAATTTGTTTTTGATACAAATTTCTACTGCATATATACTTTACTAAAACACAATAGCTATTCAACGCAATTATTTGTGTTTGCTTTTAGTTCTTTCATTGCAATTGCGGGGCAATTACACGTAAAATTGAAATACTTTAAGGACAAAACCATTCTTAAAATACATTTCTAGCGTCGGAACCAGAAAATCTCATGTCGTGGAGATTATTATTATCATTATTATTGTTTTTTTTTATCATGCTGTAAAGTGCGAGAGAATTCAGGAGATTCTCCATCAATGAAATCATTACTGGTTGAAGTGCTTTGGATTTAATATGCACAAACAGTGCACAAATGGAGGCAAAAACGGTTTTTTTTTCCCTTCAAAAATCAATTTTGAAATTATTGTCGCTTTTCCAGTCTAGCTTGTTCGCCGTAACCTGCCCTAATTTTGCCTTAGAATATACCGTATCTGGGGTATTGTGTAGTTTGTTTTGTGAACATGGGCCCTGATGGAGTAGATATTGGGGGAAAATTGAAACAAAGGGTTTTGAAAGTAGAAGAAGTGTCTATCATCGATTATTTACAATTCATCTTTCATACACAATGTCTGACATATTCACTTTATTCGTCCTTGAATACTTTGACTTACTATGTATAATTGATTCTGTTTTTCTTGACACATCTTAACAATCGATCAATGCACGACAGTATAGACCATTTTGAAAGGCGATGCAAAAATGTTAAGAATAATTTTAAATCATCATGATTAGCAATATAAATCAAATACCGCGATCTCTTGTCCACTTTGTCTGGCGGTCTGTAACGTAAAAAATTAACATGGTCCGTAAATTTCCATATGATTTTTACCTCAGATTTCGTATTTGAAACGTTTCTCTCCAGTGCACGAACGTAACTTTCCATTGACACTCAAAGGTCTTACCCCCCCCCCCCCCCCCCCCCCTCCCAATATCAGGGAATTACAATTGTTTGGGATATACAGGTTCCGAACTCTGCAGATACCTAGACAACTACTTAAGAAATAAATTCCATTTTTGAAAAATACATGAGGAGATGAACTGCGACGCTTTACGCCAGCATACCCCATGAAGTTCCTTAGCGCTTTATGAAAAGTAAGCTGGCATGAAGCGTTGCAGTTCATATCTTTATGTATTTTTCAAAATGTGAAATTTATTTCTTATACATTTATCTACATTTTACTTCCATTTCTGTCGCAATACTCAGTCGCTGAAATTGTCAAATTATATTTATCGAGATACATACGCACATTCTTCACATTCATTAAGAAATGTCTATCATTTCAATTGGTATAGATATCGAAGGCAAAAACATTCAAAATGTAAGTGTTAATAAATCACCCACAGAGTGTATGACTGTATACATACACAAACATATGTGCCTCACGTGAATTTCACGCAATTTTTTTGAAAATAAATTTTATGTGAAAAGGGCATCAAATTGAATTCCCGTTTATATATATATATATATATATATATATATATATATATATATATATATATATATATATAATTATTCATTGTGTAGAACAATTATTCCAGACAATTCTTTTCCTCTTAATTTCCAACGCCAACAAAATTCATGGCAGTCGTCTGTATTATTTAATTCAATTATTCCCAATCAAAGGAGTTTCAATCAGTCTGATTGCCGCCCGTAAATGAATTCTCTCACTGACAGAAACGCTAGAGACCACCTAATCACGTATCCAGACATTCCTTTGAAACCTGGATTCATAAAGTCAGCGAGAAGGATGGCTTTATTGGTCCTCCAATTTGCACGATTTTATTAGGTTGACTATAAAGAACGGATTTATATCACATAGACCAGAAATTTACACACAAATACTGCTCACCTCGAGTAGATTATTTGTCTGTCACTCTGAATACAAATTCACAGAGGAGATCGAATGATCGGCTTCTCTCTGAATGTGCGTTTTTTTCTTTGTAGTGAGAACAACATTTACCAAAATCTATCATGGCATAGAAAACAGTGCAATCACTCAACCGACATATCGTATTCTGTGTCGATTAGCCCGTGACCTCATATCGATAAGGCCTTGAAACGGGTATCGATCAGTAGATATGACCCCATATTTATTAGCCTAAGACCCCTTACCGATTGGTACCCTCTTCTCTCGCTCACGCATTCTGATTTACTTTGGAGGTCTATGAACTTTGATTTGCTCACTTAACCTTATAAACTCTATGTAAATAGAACATGTTCATGCTTTGTTTTCAGTTTCAAAAAAGAAATAAAAAAAAAAAGAAATAAAATATTTACGAAATTTATCTACATCAACAATATTTACAATATACATTGTTCTGCAACCGCGTGAAATCGGTAAGTATTTCATAGTAAATAAATTAATCTTGCTGAAATTTTTGATTGCATAAATATAAAGTGAGGTATGATTGCAATGATTTATATAATAAAATAATGTTGTCTAAATGTCAGCTCGTAATGTTTCCTATCAGTGCCACATTTACAAAAATTACACGTTTATGAGATTGTCTTCAATTGTTCATAAATAGCTGTATAGGATAATTGAAGAGGAACACATGAGACTTGATCTCCCCATCAAATAGAAATATCAGTCTTGAAATAGAACTACATTTCTATCTTTGCCTGGGAACAAGAATTCATTCAATTTGTAACAAGACAAATCAATCCCGCCAAGAGGCATTGCTATAAGAAATAACATTCTAATCCAATCACTGGCTTCTTACCATTCGATGGCAGCAAGTTTGCATTATTAGTATGTCGTCTGTTTATGACGTCATATTGATCTCACATTAGGAAACGTTGCTAATTTTGTACTTCCATAGATCCGCAGATTTTCTCTGACGTGGCTCCTTGGGGGTTTAAAAGATGATTACGACAGTGTCTGAGTGGCGGAGAAGGGAACTGAAGTATTTTGAAAACACGGGGATATTCTTCCAGGGCAAAACTACATCGGACGGAACAATTTCCGTCCAATCAATACATATATATGTACTGATTTAGTCAGTATGAAATTAATTTACCGGTCGCCTTGGCTTAGTTATGGTGCTCGTTTTGCAACCAAAAGGTTTGATAAGCGATCCCTGCACCGCGTTACGACTTGAAACTTTCGTCAAGCGCCTGTATTAAAGGTGAAAATCAAGAGGTTCTTAAAATCCGAGATCTCGTTAGATGTTGGCACTGATACGGCATTATGTAAAGCTAAAATTCGTGGCCATTAATGAAATATTCTCGAATGGAACATAAAACTACACACAGACAAAAGGTCCACGGGCTTTAACGGTTACCTGAGTACATAGCCCATACAGGGAGTCTCAAATTTCCATATAAGCCTCATTATGGAGTCTTCTGTACACATGTTTATGATCTTTCAAAATACACACAATTCCTATTCAATTACAAAAGAAGGAAAAATGGAATTTTGAAGCATATATATCATTTTAATATTTCCTAATTATTTTTACACATTCATATTGGCCCTGCCCAAAGGCCTGAACACCTGATCAAGGAGCCATGAATTTCACAATTTAGTTTTTTTTTTCAAACATGTGTGGGAGTAGAGAAGATTTTCTAAGATTTAATAAATTTTCACAGTATGGCCATTTGGCCCTATTCTAGGGCTTGAACCCACAGTCTCACAAATTTATGTAGAGAGCTTCATGGACATCAATATCATGCATATAGTTTTTCTCAAATATATATCGGAGTAAAGAAGATTTTCTAAGATTTAATATATTTTCGCTATATGACCATATTAGACCCGCCCTATGACCTGAGCACCTAACCCAGAGGCCATGAATTTCACAAGTTTGATAAGGGCTTCATGGACATCATAACCATGTATTTAGTTTTTTCCCCATATGTGTGGGGTATCCCGTTTAGTGAAGATTTGAAATTATAGCCATTTTTAGCATATTTGGTCCCGTCCATGAGGTCCCAGGGGTGCTAAAGTAATAAATTTCACAATGTATATGCCTCTTATTGTAGGGATGCTTCACACCAAAAATGGTAACAACTGGCCTTGCAATTTTAAGGGTTGTTAGAATAGATTCTCAGTACCCCTTGTTTGTCGAAAGAGGCGAATAAATTGGGCGGCCCTTGGGATGAGACCGCAAAAACCAAAGCCGCACGTCACAGCAGGTGTGCACGATAAAGATCTCTCCCTGCTCAGAGGCTCTGAGCGCCGAGCATGGGCCTAAAATTTGCAGCCCTTCACCTGCAATGGTGACGTGTCCATATGAGTGAAAGGTACTCGAGCGGGACGTTAAACAATATATCATCAATCAGTAAAATTGTTAACGGGCGACGCACGATGACGGACGAAGACGGACGAAGACGGACGGCAATAGGTCACTTGATAATATAAAAATATGAACAAAATTTATATTCTATTTAAAAAGAACACACATAAACACAGAACTAACCGAGTAGTGCCAGATGAAGGGCGGAAGCATTGTTCAGTTTGATGAATTCTCCGAAGGAACGGTGGGTGGAATCGGCGTAACAGCGGTGTTTGGGGTACCCTGACTGCATGGCTATCTAGTCCACGAAAACAAAACTGTAGCCCCGGGTCATCTATAGAAATCAGCGCAATGTACGCCTGGAAGAAAAAAACCACTATCTGAATGCATTCAAGCTGTCATGCTTAGGTGTAGACAAACTTATAGTGGGTAATCAAATATGTATTACGAACAGGGGTTGATACGATATGACTTTATGTGTCATTCATAATTAATAATACATATATACAGACTAAATGGAAAAGCGTGTGTAAGTATGTCCCAGATTGAGAAAACAAGTGTGTCTCAGAGAGAGAGAGAGAGAGAGAGAGATTCCGAATTTTATTGAAGGTATTCGGAGTTGGGATACTAATCATGGCTTCTTCTTTAATTATTTCAGATATCTTCAGATATCATTATGCAGTAGAGCATTATAGTTGGCTACACGTACCAAGAAGCTAAATATGTTGGATGCTTCTATTCATTCAAGAAGTGGGACTTGCATATTTTTACAGCCGTGTAAATCGACGACTCCTGAAGTTGAATACTCAAAAGTCCATTCTTGTGGAATTTCCAAGTCGTATGTTAAACACCTGGAATACTGCCAACAAGTACATCAATTAAGAAGTAAATTTCATTTTTAGAAATACATGAGGACATGAGCTGCAAAAGCTTTACGCAATTGAAAATGTAAATTTCATAATATTAGATGTACACCCCTTCGTCGATTTCCCTGTAGACATATCGCACAAAGTTGAATAAAAATCACACTCTCTTGGGCTTGGACCAATAAGTAATACTATCAGGGTTTTTTTCCCCTGCTATGCTAGTAAGCTTTGTGTGCACGCTTTGTACTGGGGGATCACAGAGATTCTCCGTAGCCCTGGAATGTTGGCAGGGTGCACCACCGTTGGCTACGCTCGCCACTGTGATTGTTTGCGGGCGGTTCGATGTAAAACACACATCAACACAAATGGGTACTTGCATCAACTTTCAAGACGATGACGGATCTGGGTTATATTTCATAACCCCCTCAGTATCAACAGTAGAAAATCTCTCTCTCTCTCTCTCTCTCTCTCTCTCTCTCTCGTTAGGAAAAGGAATTGACAAATGAGAAATTGCGGCTAATTGTTGTTTGATAAAGTTCTTCAGATGTCTTACTATGTTATGTACAAATGAACATTGAGCAGTTCAGTGCCATTAGCACTATAGTACTACCATTGTCAGAGTGTCCCCTGTTGACCCAAGTGTTAAAAAAGTGGATAGAGGATATGTTAATACAGCCTTTATTTTAACCCCCCTAAAACTGCTAAAAATTTTAATTCTATAGAAATACTAAGATCTTATTTCATTTCGTAACCGAGAACATATCCACAAGTATCACTATCATTTACGGTCGTTTGAAACGCGCATAAAGACACGTTTTCTCGGCTTCATTCAAATTTAGTCAAAATGTTGATTTTTGTTCAAGTTTTTCTTTAGGGAAACATATAATGTACGATTTACGTGTAGTGGAATGATAAATGTACGGTTTGAATCGAGTCTGCGCTCGGAGTTCTCTGGAGGAAAAATTGCGTGAATAATAGACATACCATATCAGAATATCAAAAACAGGACTAGATCATCTGAGTTCAAGGATTCCTACCAAAAAAAAACCCACTTCATTTTTGTCAATTTGGGTTGGCAAAAAATCCCCTAAGCCTGCCCTTATTTTATTTTTCACTATATATCACATTACATGCATGAATATCATTGAAAAATACCCACGGGGTCCGGGTTGTTAGGTTGAATAGATCCTAAGTATCCCTTGCTTGTCGTAAGAGGCGACTAAATGGGGCGGTCCTTCGGATGAGACGGCAAAAACCGAGGTCCCGTGTCACAGCAGGTGTGGCACGTAAAAGATCCCTCCCTGCTCAAAGGCCGTAAGCACCGAGCAAGGCCTAAATTTGCAGCCCTTCATCTGCAATGGTGACGTCTCCATATGAGTGAAAGATTCTCGAGCAGGACGTTAAACAATATCTAATCAATTAATCAATCAATCATTGAAAAAACACTTAGTTGAAGTCATTTTTCATTTGATACATGTAGATTTGAAATGATATTCCAGTTAGACACTAAGTTGTGGTAAATGAAAATCCCGAATGAAAAGGCTAAGATAACTAACAGTATTCAATCTCGTAATTTTTTTTCCTAAACGTACAAAGAATATAAAGTATTTCAAAATTTTGGAGTTTAAATTTTATTACATTTTGATATACTAATTCTTAATTAATCAGAAAGTTATTTGAAAAAACTCAACATTTCTGTATTTCATAGTTTAAATTTCATTCTAATTCGTTCAGACATGGTTTCAGGAAGTTATGGGAAAATGTGTTTCAATAAAATGTAGAAAACACTGTAACAAAATAAAATAAAATGATGACATAATGATAAAAAAAAACTTTCGAGGGCGACATGTAGTTTAGAATAGAATAACAGAAGTATAACGTTCCATGAAAATAAGCAGAAACGAATTTGCTAAATAATTAAAGTTTGCTATTGGTAAATGTGACCATGGTGGCGTTCTGTCGTAAAGTGATTAGTTAAAGGTTAATTGGTCGACGTGAAAACAGATCATCTTCAAATCATGCAAAGATGAAATAAAAACATGTACTTGCGTGTCACAAACAAAAATTTACGAAGTTTCAATAACTTAGATTTCTTTTCCTTGCACATACGAATTATGAGTTAAACGAGGTATAAAGGAACCGTCTAAGAGATCACATTTATCATATTTATCGTATCTGTCATATAACATCAATTTCACTTAGAACACATCTACTGAAAGATCATTATATCGAGTTGATAGTCCAAATGATTGGAGAACACGACCGGGACATCTTATTGAAGGTCCTCATAAATCCTCGTACATCTATATGTATGTATTCCAATGGACAGGCGTCTTTATGACTGTCTGATTCTGATTTTAGTCTTAATATCTAAAATTCTTCAAGCTAGTGGTTGACAAATGATAACATAAAGAAAACGTTATCAGTAGTGAAAGCGTTTATATATATATATATATATATATATATATATATATATATATATATATATATTCATTGGTTGCTTTCTTATGTAGTATTTGGGTAGTTTTTATTTAGGTTTTGGTTTCATTGATTTGTGAAGTAGTATTTAGGAAGTTTCTGGCATCAACAACTTTCTCAATGCTATTGTATTTTAACTTTCTCAATGCTATAGTACTTTAACTTTCTCAATGCTATAGTACTTTAACTTTCTCAATGCTATTGTATTTTAACTTTCTCAATGCTATTGTATTTTAACTTTCTCAATGCTATAGTATTTTAACTTTCTCAATGCTATAGTATTTTAACTTTCTCAATGCTATTGTATTTTAACTTTCTCAATGCTATAGTATTTTAACTTTCTCAATGCTATAGTATTTTAACTTTCTCAATGCTATTGTATTTTAACTTTCTCAATGCTATAGTATTTTAACTTTCTCAATGCTATAGTATTTTAACTTTCTCAATGCTATAGTATTTTAACTTTCTCAATGCTATTGTATTTTAACTTTCTCAATGCTATAGTATTTTAACTTTCTCAATGCTATAGTATTTTAACTTTCTCAATGCTATTGTATTTTAACTTTCTCAATGCTATAGTATTTTAACTTTCTCAATGCTATTGTATTTTTCTTTACAATTTCCTTGAATTACGATTTTATTCAGGTTGTTACTTTTCTTTTTCATAATTGTTTATTTTGTTTAAAAAAATCATTAAAAATCCTATCACAACTGTGTTTTGATATTATATTTCGATTCTATGTATGTTCGATTGATTGATTGGTTATATATTGTTTTACGTCCCACTTGAGAATTTTTCACTCATACGGAGGCCTTTGAGGAGGAAGGGATCTTTATCATGCCACATCAGCTATGACACGGGGTCTCGGTTTTTACGGTCTCATCCGAAGGACTGCCCCACTTTCTCGCCTCTTACGACAAGCAAGGGATACTGAGGACCTACTCTCACCCGCATCCCCACGGGGCATGTCTGTTCGAATTGTCCTCTCTATCAGAAAATAATTTAAAAGAAAAAAAACCCAACAGATTCTGACACAATTCTACATAACCCGGAATACTCACATCAACCAGCGTTTTGTTAGTAATAAATCAATGATGATTAAACGTGGTTTTTTTTCTTAGTGAATGTATTGACCTTTGAAAAACAATAAATATCTAGGTTGTTAGTGAATTATGGGGGATATTTATAAATGAAAGGAAGGGGTAATTTTACCGATTATACAATACCCCATGTTTTTATTATTTTATATTCCCATCATACACAAAAAGAAACACACTTGTAGACTACTTGCTGCTACGAATCACAGACTCTGTGAAATAACGTGATACATAGTCACGATCTCTTGTTTAACACGGGTCATAAGTTACATTATAAAATAGTCTGCATGTATTTTATTATTACGTTTGAGTGATGCTACAGTATTGTCATTAAACTGAACTACTGGAGAGCAGGGAAGTATGGGAAGTAGAGATCTCTACCTAACTTCCCGAAGTCAGTGCTGTAGAGAACAGACTCTGGATTACCTAACGTCCTGAAGTCTACTGTAAGGAACGGACAATTATCTAACGTCCTGCAGTCTACTGTAAGGAACAGAGAATTATCTAACGTCCTGAAGTCTACTGTAAGAAACAGACAATTATCTAACGTCCTGCAGTCTACTGCAAGGAACAGAGAATTATCTAACGTCCCGAAGTCTACTGTAAGGAACAGACAATTATCTAACGTCCTAAAATCTAATGTAAGATTTCCCAGGAATGTAGCAGAAACTTAAATACCTAACATCCTAAAGTCTACTGTACGGTTTCCAACGACACTCGTGACCGTGAAGTTATGGGCTCGAGACCCATTTCCGTCTTGGTCGCGTCAAACTCTAAAAATAATTAATAAATTAGATAATGACTACCAGTGGCGTAGCGGCCATGGACGCCAAAACGCCTGGGGGTACACATCAATTTGACAACAACAAAAATGATTGTTAATTTTTCATTTTATCATGCATGATTTTATAGCTAGATCAACCCATAATGCAACCTAAAAAGCCTCAAAATCCATGAGCTTCCGGGGGCTTCGCCCTCTGGTCCCACCAGGACCTTGCTCTGGACCCACTGGGGACCTTAAGACGCCCCCAGATCCCTAGTCTGCTCTGGATTTGTCACTGTGCGTAAAATTCACTTCAAGGCTAGCTACGTCACTGACTACTTCGTCGCAAAATACTTGTACACTGGTACGACCCTAAGCGCTATGCATAGATCTAATTTAACGCCCGTGACGTGAGATACACGGCTACGAATCATTACTAAATGTAACATTTCTATTGTGATACATCAATAAAGCTTACATTTCCAATATTTCTGCCTTTAATATCTTTACAAACTGTGATAACAAACATTTTCTCATGAACGCGATGCATTTGTGAACAATGCATGTGAGAATCTTCATAAATATAGCACGTCTATTTCAACGACTGGGAATTGATTGTATATTAATTAACGTCCCTCTGCGACACGGTGCCTCAGTTTTTGAGGTTTCATCCAAAAAGCCACCCCATTTAGTTGCCTCTTACGACAAGCAAGGATACTGAGGACCTATTTAAACCCGGCCCCCAAATTCTAACAGAAGAAAAAAATAGCAGAGGTAAATACATGACGTGCTTCATTAATATAAAACATAAACGGTACCAATGTCGATGCACCAGGTACGCATTTTGACAAATAATGTCTCTTCAGTGATGCTCATGTCAAAAATGTTTGAAATCCCAAATAATAACAAGAGAGGCCTTGTGATTTTGAGCGCAGTGCTCTAACCACTCGGCCACGGAGGCCCCTATGACGTTTGAAGCAATATATCACTATATACAAATCTTCCCAATGCCTTCAAAGTTGTGTATCCCCATGATGTAAACATGATAGAAGGTTATTCCTCATATCTAGATTTTGTAATTTAACATTTCTTTTTATATATAAATGACAAGATGTTGTTTCTTTAATACAGTTTTACTACATTCATAGTTCGACACTACTAAATCTAAAACAGACCGTTTTAAAACTATTTCTGGAGATTGCTCTTTCTCTAGTTCGATCGGTAGTTCGCAAAAATGTCATTCACACCATGAAAGGTCATACAAAATGGAGAAAACGAGTGAACAATTTTAGGGCTAATTAACTTTTTATCTGTTCATCCAGTTGCGCGGTGCAAATTACCTTTTCTCGTATAGTTTACGTCATTTACTGAATTACATAGAAATTAGAAACTTTTCTGTTCATTCCATCTAATATTTTGTGTGTATAGTAAGCCGCACAACTAAATTCAATTTCAAGGACGATCATTAACATATCCTAAAGGTTCTGGGCATCTGCATATCTGTTACTTGTTTGACAAAGAAAGCGTCCATTTCCCTTGGGTTTTTTTTTGTTTGTTTGTCTGTTTTTTGTTTGTTTGTTTGTTTATTTGTCTTCTTAAATATTCATCAACGAAAATATGTAACATAAAACCCCACATCAGAATATTATAGAACCCTGACTGACGATGAAATGTAATGAAACTTACCTAAATTAAGAAACAAATGACTTTCTGAAATTTCATAAGTATTTTGATTCTCTAGAGTGTTTGTATGTATGTATTAATAAACCACCAGAATCTTGTGGCTGTATCCAGTAAAACTACACAAAATCTCGATATTCTTTACATCTTATAATATTTAAAATCAATTTTCGACAAGGACTTTGCCCCCCCCCCTCTCAAAAATCCTCGTTGGGATCCTAGATTGTCCAGACCACCGACAGCAATATCATGCTAGGGGCACGTTACTATAGTATTTATCATTATCATCATGAGTGGGTCAGAAAAAAACTCACCACCCTGCAATGATTTTAAACATTTTGTACATCAGCTCAACATTCAAAGCAACAAAATCAGCTGAAATACAGGAAATGTATTCCATTGTCTATTTGCCAGTGAACTGAAACATACGATTTCGCATGAAAACATGAAACAAAATTACTTCAAATTGAACTTAAATTGAAATTAAACCATTGTGTATGGAATCCCTTTCTTCGGTATGTGAAATGTGAATTTAAAATATACGTTGAATATTATTGTTTTTAACCATTATTTATTAAAAAGGACGTTGTACTAGTTTGAATAATTTTGCAATGTTTGAGAAACAAATGACGTAAGCCATATTTGGTGGCTAAAGAAAGATGCGACAAAGCTAATACTAATCCTGTTTTACGTTCTTCCACTTCTGTGAAACACGATATATATCAGGAATTACAAAACTGAAAATTTATGTATTTTGAAAACTTTATTTCTAATTTGCAATATGGCTTATTTGCCACCACCACCCCACCCCAATATATATATATATATATATATATATATATATATAATTGAATTGCAGCAACTGTTTAGTCAGATTTTTGAATAGACATCATATGTATGTATGTGTCGATCGTAACTGCTCTCACGCATTTACGACAAAAGATATAAAGAAAAACAAACTTAATTTGACGCATGTGGCCAATGTTTTCTGAAGCCAAAATGCTTACGAAAATAGTGATTTTTGCCAAGTTGAGAGAAAATGGCGGGAAATGCACATGTTGTGCAGAAGACAACTCTCGCATTAATTTTCCTGCCACATGGAATGCGTAAGAGATGTGCTGACGTTTTTACAAACATTCTCCGGTCGAATAATAAAATTATATGTTCTCATGAGATCACCAAAGTCATCTTTTCATAATACTGTAATGGGGACCATGCTAGGTTTTATTCTTAAGTTCACTTATAACAAATGAATTTCATTTTTAAAGATACATGAGGCATGAACTGCAACGCTTTATGCCAGCATACTTCATGAAGCGTGTTAGCGTTGCAGTTCGTGTTCTCGTACATTTTCAAAAATGAAATTTATTTTTGAAATTTGCGTTCTATTTTCATTTTTGTTGGAATTCCCGGCCGTAAATTTGACGTACTATATTTATCCAAATCAATACGTGTATTATTCACATAGATGAAGATTTATCAAAATTCATACGTGTATTATTCACATAGATGAAGAAATGTCTACCACTGCAATTGGTAAAGCTATCGAGGACAAAAACATTGGAAATTTAAATATTTGGCATGAATGTCTCAAGATGAGCCGAAAGATGAATTGCATGCATAACGTACATTATAATTAACATTTGCTGGCTCACCTCGCGGCATTCATACCACGTGGATTTCTACTCTCGTCTGCACGTACATTTGTGCCTTTGAGAACTTATATTCGTCAAGAGTATAAAAGCCATGGAGCAGTATGATAGTAAGTTTAGAATAGTAAAGTAACTTAACACTCGTAATCCTATGCATGCCTTTAGATCAACATTGTCCAAACCCGCCTAAGTTGATGGGAAAAGACTAATGCAATACTGTTTATCATTTCACATTACGTCGGTAATTTTCACCCAGACTGGAATCAAGGCTAATGAAAATATAACTTCAAACAGCGCTCTATGAAAACATTACACTGTGCTTACATAAAAATCCTTCATTAATCCCTCATAAGTCGATGGAAAGAGAGAACCTCTTTACTGTTTCCAAATCAAGGACAACAAATCTCATTTCAAAAATCACAGAATGAGTCTAATAGCCGTTAGAAACCCCAGTTCCGAATGCTGTATCACTTTATATCCCCTGAAATTAAACGATCTGGATCTGTCATTCTATTCAAGTAGATGGAGCTTAGGCATCGCGATGAGTTGCAAAAAAAATATCATTACTTTAAATCTTGTACTTCCTGCCAACGACAATTATCATTTGTCGGAATACAGTTATATGATATTTAGGAATACACGTGTACGTGCAGGTGTGTGCGTATGTTGCGCTTTTAAGTGTGTCGGGGTCGACATTATATTTTATATGCAACGGGTTCGGTAATACTCACTTTCCTGTTTCCTGATCCCGTGTTGCGTCACGAATCCCCTTCCGTGGTATGGATGAACGACTCCCGCAAAGTTTATACATTAGATAGCATTTTATAAATCTCCTCATTTCAAACCCCAATCCGCATAATTCGCTGACTTAAGATAAAAAATTCGGTGAGCCTACTTAAAAATATTCTGTGGTGTCTCAAAGGATATTTTCTTGATACAATTAAAATGCACTCACGTAAAAACAGTTTTTTACTATATGCACTATTTAAGTTAGTAATGACAAGAGATCTGTGAGAAGATTGACATATCTGAGCGAGTGCGATACAGCTTCAGCGGAACACTTTGTGTTTGTTTGGTTAATACTTAGAAGAGGGTGTTGGGTTCCTCCTAAATGTCACTTCTTTACACCAATCAACCTCCTGTGGTTCACAGAGGACGACACGATAGCACCTGTGTGGATTATTGTCAAGATACTGCTTTGTAAATCGAGCTACCATAACCTTAAGCTCACGTATTCACATGTCGCATGTACAGTAAATTCTTCATAATATATATATATATATATATATATATATATATATATATATATATATATAAAATTTCTTACATACTTTAAAATTAGTTTTACCCACGCATTGCCATGGAATATAAAGAATCGAGATTTTCGACACTATCAGTTTGACGTATCAAGATGGTTTCTCGAAATTTAAAGCATCACTGAATTAGTTGTTAGGTGTTTGGTTATGTTCAGGATTTTTCACCTTGTTGTTATGTCTTTTATCAAAGTCACCGGAAATGACGTAAGGCGAAGTTTTTCTTGTGAAAAACAATATTGTAACATGCATTTGTGTTAAACCAATGTCAGTAAAACGTAAACCCTCATTTGCTAAAATCCATAACTAGTAGGGAGCAAAGGACCAACGTCGAATATAGTTATGCCATAAAATTTCAGACCGATTTGATATCGCCTTTTCAGAGACATATGTAGAACTGATTAATAAATCAAGTGACAAATTAAATGATATGCGGTATTGAAAGTTCAAAAACGGGCCAGAAATGTTTTTCATTGCATCAAGGCAAAAACGACAGTGGTAAAAAACAAACAAAACAAAACAAGAGATTATTAGTTCCAAATTAACTTGAGTTGATGGCGACAATACTTTATGACATTTTTTAAAAACAAAACAAAACAAAAACGTTGTTTCTATACATTGATTGATTATATGTTGTTCAATGTCCCGCTCGAGAATTTTTCACTAATATGGAGACGTCACCATTGCCGGTGAAGGGCTGCAAAATTTAGGTCTGTGCTCGGCGCTCAGGGCCTTTGGGCAGGGATGGATCTTTATCGTGCCACACCTGCTATGACACGGGACCTCGGTTTTTGCGGTCTCATCCGAAGGACCGCCTCATTTAGAAGCCTCTTACAACAAGCAAGGGGTACTGAGGATCTTCTATAAGAACCCGGATCCCCACGGGGATGTTTCTATAGATATTTCATTTATCACGTATCTGTTTTTGTCAGCTATTTGGAAATAATGGGACGTAGAACAGCTGCAGACCTCTAAATAAAGACCCACAGTATGACAAGTACGGATAAGGTTTAATGACCTGTTGTTCTGTGTTTCTGAAAACATTGTATTTGAACTTACTTTTCAAACAGCTTATATGAGAGCAACATATTAATTAACTCTATCACATCAGTGATATTATACTGAGTTTGTATTATATCAATAGTATATATGATAAGCACAATAACGTCCTCTATTATGGCGTAACGTTATAATATCAGTATTAATTCACCACTTAGATTCCATAACCCCGCTTAATTTCCATGTATAATCATTACTCTTCAATGGCAAATTGTCCCGAGATTGTCCCCCGGCTCTGGGACCATGAATCTGACAGGAGCTCACTTTTAATACAAGTTTTACTGTTATAAAAAGGAGCACGTTGATGAAAGTGAGACTGAGATCACGAATCTCAATCTTACGATCCCGGCGCCCTGATGTGAACTGTGCATGCCATGTAACAAATATAAAATTTACCATGTAATAAAGAAAATGTATGTGTCTGTATAGTAGGAAGGTAATCTTTAATATTGAAAGTGGTAAATAAACAAACGTACGATTGCTACAGTGTAACTTGTTAATGTCGCAATACATATCGTAGATATGAGCGAGATCGAGAAGGAAACGCCAACCAATATAAGAATATTGTCATATTCAGCTACTTGTGCGTCAAGGTCGACTAATATATGAATGCCATTAAAATGTAAAGTGTTTTGTGTGCTTAATTTCGATCTATACGATGCTCTATTATTAAAATGAAGCCCACATTCAGACGAGTGTGACATATCGGTTTACGGCATATTCCCATTTACGAGTAGTTCTATGAATATGTTTCCTATAGCTAAGGACACATGTTAGTAATTTTATTTCTACGAAATTGAATGAAAAATGAGCAGTATTGATTATTTATTATCTAAACAATATCTCAGTATGATAAATGCCTCGTTATTAGAGGACGAAACCTCTATATGGACTTCAAAGACGCGCCGTCCCAACCCGTTTCCTGTGGATGGTAGAGTACAACATCACTGTTGCAAACAATGTATCTGAATGTGCAATAATACACAACATTTATTTCCATAGACAAAATACCAAGGTGACATTCTGGTTCATCTGACGAAGCTTTCTCTTGTATTCCCTACAACTGCATTAGTTTCATATAACGCTCTATAAATGTCAGTATTCTGTCTTAATAATGTTCTCATACAGTCCTTATAATGTTCTTATTCAGTCCTTATAATGTCCTTATTCAGTCCTTATAATGTCCTTATTCAGTCCTTATAATGTCCTTATACTGTCTGCATGCTTGTAGTTAAACCTCGGGTTGAAATACAGCGCTCGCCGCTAGTTTTCCCCATTACAGCGCTCTGTATAATACGACAAGCTGAATCCAGTGGAGATAGAATAGGTCCTCAATATGCCTTGCTTGTCGTAAGAGGCGACTAAATGGGGCGGTTCTTCGGATTAGACCGCAAAAACCAAGGCCTCGTGTCACAGCAGGTGTGGCACGATAAAGACCCCTTCCTGCTCAAAGACTGTAAGCTCCGAGCATAGGCCTAAATTTTGCAGCCCTTCACCAGCAATGGTGACGTCTCTATATAAATGAACAATTCCTGAGTGGGACGTTAAACAATATACAGTCAACTAACCAGCGATAAGATGACAGTTGTTGGTAGTTTATTTTATGTCTCGTCAAGAATTTTTCACTCATATTTAGACGTCACAAGTTGTAGGTGGCGTATTTAGACCTATGGTTAGCGCTTACATCCGTAGTACTGAAGGTGTTTTAACGTGTCAACGCCTGCTGCGACACTGGACCTCCGCTTTTGAGGTCATATCCGAAAGACCTGTGATTCACAATTCTAAATTTCAAGAGTTTGACAAAGGAGTAATTACTACCTATGTTTACGCCCTGGGTTTGACGCGGCCACGGCACGAACAGGGCTCGAACTCACAACCTCCCGGTTACGAAGCGAACGCTTAAAGGTATGGACGATTCATTTGAAGTGAAGAGTTCATCGGTATGGAAGTAAGCGTCATTGAATGTTTAGTTTGATTGTCCATTGGGTCTCCCCCTTTTCCGTAGACACTGCGATATCTTTTCACTAACACCAAATAGAATGTGTTTGAATTCCCTGTCGCCTGCAGACTATTTCTTGTTTCAATCTGTATGGACAGAAGAAGAATTCCGCAGAATTGCAAAAAAAAAAAAACAAAAAAAAAGAAAGTTGGGATGGACTAGAGAGCTAGACCATTATTATCAAATATCAAAAGCTGTAAATGACGACACGGTCTTTTTCTGCACACAACCCGGAATTTATAAATGTACATAAAAACAGCAGAACATTGATGTCCAGTAATGTTTACTAAACAAAAATAAATATCCAATCTACGGGGAAAAAACAATTAATGATTGAGTCCTGAAATAAGTACCGGTCGGAATGGAATATGTAAATTCAAAAACGTTTTGTGTGAAAATTAAGTACACAGTGAGAAGTACATTATATTTTACTTCCAACATGAGATAGGAACAAAAATGTAATTTAAGCTGGTTTTCTTTTAAAAATTTTCATATACTAGCCAATGTCCAGAAAATCCTATACTATAAATTTATAGTGTATATTTAGCATGTTACAAATTTCCATGTATTGTTGATTATCATGTAAACTTTTGTCGTTCTTTAATCTTACACACACTGTGACAAGTTAGTCATACAAAATTGATTGATTGATTATATATTGTTTAATGTCCGGTTCGAGAATGTTTAACGTTCCGTTCGAGAATTTTTCACTCATATGGAAACATCACCATTGTCGGTGAAGGGCTGCAAAATTTAGGCCTATGCTCGGCGTTTATTGCCTTTGGGCAGGGAGGGATCTTTATTGTGCCACACCTGCTGTGACACGGGATCTCGGTTTTTGCTGTCTCATCCAAAGGACCACCCCATTTAGTCGCCTCTTACGACATGCATATGGTACTGAGGATCTATTCTAACAACCCGGATTCCCACAGGGCACAAAATTGTAATACATTGTTATAACCGTGTTTAATTACATTTCGCCTAGTTTATTTTTTCCTTGATAATCTTGTGTTATTGAATTCCTAGTCATGGTCTTATTACATCTATCTATGTGTATAAAACAATATTAATTAGCCCACATAATCAATAAACAATTTTGTTCACAAGCTCACTTTGGATGACACCAGCTGTATTTTATTGTGTCGTCTTTCTGATTCATCTTCACACTGTTTTCGTGTTGTTGCTGTGCATTAATAGTTTGTTTTAGGGCATTAGACAACTGATGGTTTAGTTATGTAATCTCTCAATACTGTTTGTGTGATTATGATTTCTGATCCCTTTGCATTAGAGTTGCGTGTTCTTTCACGTCATTTATAATAAATAACAATTTCATCTCAAAAAGTGTTTTGTTTTATGTCATCATGAAATTTGGCAATAAGTAACATCAGCGAGCCTGCGAGACATTTTGAGACATAATGCACTATATGTAAATCTGTAGACGAATAGCACTATCTCATTTATCACTGTTTTGTGAATCTTTAAATAAAATGACAGAAAGAAATACATTCACTCTTCACATTTACAAGACTTTAAAAATGTAATGTATTTATTTGTAATTATAAATATAACACTAGGTGTGTCCCCGGCAGATTCCACTAAGGCGTATATGTAATACATCTGTATTCTGTATTTCTATCTATCTAAAGCTACTATTGTCATCAGTTCACAGCCATTTGTATTTGATATCATCTACTCATTATGTCGCTATACCCATGTTTCTGACAAAGTTGTGTGTGTGTGTGTGTTGCAACAAAGTCAGAATGTACAAAGCTCTTTTACTCTACAATTCACATTAACTGTATAGCATCGACATGGTATGGAAACCTGTAGATCTGGAAATCAACAAGATGGCTACCTAATATTTCTATTTAAACATTCGAAATCCGTAGAAGCTGTGATTTTTCAGTTCTGGTGGGGCTTTGATAAATATTGGAAGGTATGTTTTTTACACAAGAGAAATGGGGAAAATTTCAATCGAAAACATCCGCATCATGCGCAGAAATATGCGCCGTAGATTGTTTTGTATAGTGATAGGTCTGTAGCTGTCCGGTCGGTCTCATTATTTCCTCCATAGATCTAAATTTCCGTAGGTAGGTAAAGTTACGCCTTTACAAAAAATCACCTTCAGGTGACACAACTAAAAGCTTTACCGTATTGATGCGACGACAAATAGTACCTACGACATGTACAAATTTGCTGATTCAGCAAAAAGAGCGTGATTATACAAGTATGATCTGTCACCGAGAAGATCCCTTACTAGGCAAAAGTAAATGATCACTCCCTGGAATCCAGTAAATGAGATAAAAGACTGATGCTTTAGATGTCGATCGCCAGTTTTGTCCTCAATTCGTGGGTGGGCGTCTAATGACAGGAGAGAAGAAACCAGTCAAGAATGTAGATAGCAAAATACTTTTGAAGATGATATTGTTTAAATAGCTTGCACTTGTCTTCACCTCTAATTAAATGACGTTCACACTTTTTGGAAAAGTAAAAATGATTCACTGGCAAGCGTATAGAAGAATCAGTCATAGGGGTTAAGATATGAAATATCGGTGAGGATTATCTCCAATCACCAGTCATCTCTTGCCTCTCATGTTCTCACAGTTAGTATTGAATGTATTCTTCAAACGCCTCTTAGAATCGGGAGGGGGGGGGGGGGGGTCTGTCCTCCTTCTTTATAGCATTCAACTCCTGTTAGTTTTACATTCAAGGTGAGTTATTTTAACAAGCAGGATAAGACATTGGATGACTGCCCCAACCCACACCTTTTTGTAAAAGTAGTATGGAAAGGTAAGATTGAATTAAAAAACTGAGTCCGTGTAGTGAAGGACAATTTTCACCCACGATTTTGGATTTTTAAGGTTTTTTTTTCTTCTTGGGGGTGGGGGGGGGGGGAGGGGTTCTTGTCAAGAAATTTAGACGATAGTGAAGTCAGCCTCTCTTCCAACTGCCACCCTCCCCGTTCTTTGAAAAACGATGCGACGTGTCTATTTCTAGAGATCCACATGTAGAGGGCGCCCTAAACCATGCGTACGATTATAATCCGGAAGTAGGAGAAAATAAATTATATTAACAATGTCAAATATTACATGACATTCTCTTACAAATAGCGTGGAAATAGCATACAAACGGAATATATTATTTCAGGAAACTAAAGCGTTAGAACATCATTCACACTGCACGAATACATGCATAGATCAAAAATCTCAAATAAAGATTACTCATCTGTATTTATACATGCATGATCACAGATAAAAAAAATCTTATTTCAGACAAAAGCATGAGAAGAATTAGAGAGAATACACCATTAGACTTAGATGAATGTGTGATATTTACAAGTTTCTGTAGACCTACTGTAAATTCAATGTACTGCATGGTCTATAGGGACCCCCCGCCAGATACCATGGCACATAATAAGCGTCGGGTATCATCAGAAACTGACGACCAGACGCGACATGATTTAGGTTGGGTTTCCTCGGCCAGAAAGGCACAGATCCATGAGTCCAGAATTATCGATCCGAAATCACTTTACTTGCATGTACAAGAATGTAGAGTTCTACTAGTTCTACTAGTGATTACCCATTCTATACACACTCATACATATAGACTAACAGTTTACCATCCTGTATACAATCGGAGTTAGTCATTCTGTATACACTCAAACACTCACTGTTAACCATTATGTATACACTCAAACACTCACTGTTAACCATTATGTATACACTCAAATACTTAGAGTTAACCATTCTGCAAACACTCGGAGTTAACCATTCTGCAAACACTCGGAGTTAACCATTCTGGATACATTCAAACACTCGGAATTAATCATTTTGCATGTACTCAAACACTCGGAGATAATCATTCTGCATGTACTCAAACACTCGGAGTTAATCATTTTGCATGTACTCAAACACTCGGAGATAATCGTTTTGCATGTACTCAAACACTCGGAGATAATCGTTTTGCATACACTTAAACACGGAGTTAATCATTTTGTATACACTCGAACATTATTCCTTAGGGATCCGAGGTAGAATAGGTCCTCAGTACCCTTTGCTTGTCGTGAGAGGCGACTAAATGGGGCGGTCATTGGGATGAGACCGCAAAAACCGAGGCCCCGTGTCACAGGAGGTGTGGAACGATAAAGATCCTTTCCTATTTAGAGGTCGTAACCGCCGAGCATAGGCATAAATTTTCAGCCCTTCACCGGCAATGGTGACGTCTCCATATGAGTAAACGATTCTCAAGAAGGACAGTAAACAATATACAATCAATCAATCACTCAAACACTAATAATTAACTATTTTGTATACACTCAAACACCCAGTTAATCATTCTATACGCACTCAAACATTCACAGTTAATTATTCTGTATACACTTAAATACTACCAAAACAATACTGCATACACTCAAACACTAATAATTAACCATACTGTGCACTCAAACACTAACAGTTAATCATTCTGTACAAACTGAAACTCTCACAATTTATCATTCAGTATACACTCAAACACTCAGTTAATTATTTTTTACACGCTCAAACATTCACTGTTTATCATTCTGTATACACTCAAACACTCACAGTTAACCATTCTGTGCACAATAACAAACTAAAATCCATCCATTTTTAATACACTCAAACAACAACACTTAACCTTTTTGTACCCATTTAAACACTTGCGATACATACGCCATTCTCTATAGCCTCAACCGATAGTAATAGCGATAAAACGAGGGTAATTTAATTCATAGAGCATGCGTCTAATCTCAATCAGTCTTTTGAATAAATTATTTTCAAATCCAGCAAAAGCAATACCCACTATAAAGGACACTTGATACAAATAAATTAAATAAAAATGGATGCATGAGTTGATATATATTTTCTGGCTTAGTTTGGTTCTAATAAGTACAAATATAAAATTTCTGGAACAAAATAAGGAAGTTGTAAAATTTCTACGGTGTTCAAAAGTTGAAATATATTTCCCTTCCTCAATATAACTCTATACAAATTTTGCATTTATATCATGGGAATAAATCACATTACATACGATAATTTGTATTCATATTACTTATAAAAACATAATTTTAATTTTCATCTTTTCTTTTGAAAAAAAAATGTTTGTAGCAAGTCTCGTTTATTTCAGCTTTAGACATAAGTAATGTCCTTCACCGTTAGACAGGAGGTACCGTTAAGTGGTCCGTGTTCACACACAGAACTTTGGTACTGTTACATGTTGCATATTGAGGGTTTGTACATAGTACACGTATTGCTAGAGTTTGAGGTTTACAAGTAAATATATACAGAGCTTGCTTGTCCGCAGGTAGCTAAATGAATGGAGATCGATTAGTCAAATATTTGACCTTTAAGTCAGTCAATTTGTATTTACCTATTTTCTTTCAATCAATGTTCAACTCACGTGTAATAAACGTAATTTGTTAATATCATATATATATATATATATATATATATATATATATATATATATATATATATATATATATATAAGATAAATAATTATTTAAATAGTAAAAATAATCAGATCTATGATCGACTGTTTTAAAAATCCTACCTTGTCTCATGGTGAATATTCCGTAATTTTATACTTCAGATTCAGAGTACATTAAAATAAGAATTCAAATGTCAGAGAATTTGGGTGTCCAAATAAAATCCCACGACTAGTCTTATTAATTAAAGCTCATGAACTTTTCTTCTCGCTCGTCAAAACGGAAAAATTGACAAAGAACAGCACAGACCGGATTCAGCTAATGGATGTAAAGTAATTCCCATCACCGACTGTCAGCCGTGACGACGAGCTTCACGGATCAATGATAGCACGCGCGGACAGGCCCCGCCAACTTTACATACAACAGCGTACACACATACACACGACGTGTACACACTAGACACAATTCACAGCCACACAAGACACAAACGATCATTATATAAGCCTATCAATTCTACATATCGATTCTATCATACGTGTTAAATCAACACGGGGAAAATGGATAGTTATTTCAGGCTTGTGGATCCTTGGCAAATAACTAATTTGAAGAAAAAAAACCCCCCAAAAACCCGACACACACTTTTCAATCTTGCAGACACGTTATTATAATATTATTCTGTCAAATGTTGGAATTGCATTAAATGTTAAATCATTGGACGGTTGTGCATTAATCTTTTAAAATCATTCATTGATTGTCCCTGTTCTGGCTTGGTTAACCGAAATCCTCCGAAGCCAGGTCCTTGCTTCCTGCATCCTTATAACGGGAAAATGCCAACCAAACCGAAATTAATGAGAAAATTTCCGCCCTACCTGTGTACTTTAATGAAAACATTCAGAAAGACACATCTTAAAATATATATATATATATATATATATATATATATATATATATATATATATATATATCCAAAGCAATTTTCTGATACATATTTACCAGCAGTTCTTGTAAAGTGTTCCAGTTAGTACCGATGCTAATATAGTAAAATCTAGTGGACCCTTCGCCCTCACCAGATCTAGAGGTACATGAATTCTTTCCAAGAAAAGAAATGTGAGTATCTAAAACTAAGGATTCATCTTAAACGGGACCATTTGGAGTATTTTGGAATAAAAATATCAGCTGTAACTTCCACAAGTCATGGCAAATTAACAGAAAATGTCCGTATTAATACTCGCGTGGTATCATTACAATGCCTTCACAGTGTCAATAAATCTTACAACAGATGTTAAAATTATCAGACTTATGAGTTTGCTGCATGTCCCTGTACACAGATTTTCCACGTACACTACCTACGAGATCGCTATGAGTGCGACCACGGTAATCTGTTATTTTGCTTCTGTTTCCCAAAGTGATATTACACGCACAGCAGTGAATGTGTTAGCTTAATCACCAAATTATTATTCAAACTTCTATCAAAATTCAAATAATATATAATTCTTCCAATTCTTACAAAGTCCGAGTTATGCCTAAGAGAATCAACAAGGGACTTAACGAAGAAATGTCGTTTGCTATATCATGAAATGACAAGTTGAAATTACCCCCGGATTAAAAGTACATTTTTCGACTTTGTAAAATTGAATATTGAAATATGACATAGAAATTGATAAATAATATTTATTTAAGGAGTGAATTAAATACAGAATATGCATACAAACTGCACCGAAACGTAATATTTACTCTCAATAACATAGCATGATAATAAATTTAATTCATCGCTTATTAGTGGGCTTTCAATAATTTTCGAGATCAATTCAAACAAAACTGTCAACCGTTAATGACGTCACAATACCTTCATTTCTAAAACAATCAATTGCGTGTTACAAATGAAATCAGAGTATTACATGAAAGCAGTTTTTAAAACTACAGGAACAAAAATGGGCAGTTCTGGGAAAAATTGAAATACGCCATGTATCCATTGGTTAAACTAGATTTTATCAAATAAAACATAAGGATGATTAATTCATTTGTTTTACGTCCCATCGAGATTTCTTCACTCATACTGAGATGTCACCAGTTGTAGGTGAAGTACCACAAATTTAGACCTACGATTAGCGCTCAGGGAGATATCAGTAAGGGGTCTTAAACGTGCCAACGCCTGTTACGACACGGGACATCCGTTTTTAAGGTCATATCCGAAAGACCCACGATTCTCACTTCTAAATGAGCGATTGGCGAAGGAGCAATCACTACCTATTTTTAGGTCTAGGTTTGAAGCAGCGCGAGTGGGACTCGAACACATGACCTCCATGTTACAAAGCGAACGCTCCAATCATTGAGCTACTACGGCTGGTAGGAAGATCAGAATATAAATCTTCTATGTCTAAGGTATAAGGTAATGCCCATAGGATACTGCATGATTGATTGATTGATTGATTGATTGGGGTTTTACGCCGATTTGGCAATTTTCAGCCATTTTACGGCGGTTAAGCAACTGAAATATGTTTGGTTATGAAAGTTGAAGTTTCCCTGACGGCCCCCAGTGAGCCTACTCTTTTTCAAAAATCAAGGAAACGATCTTTTACGTGCCAGGGGGGTTGTAATCCTTGACACGGGGCACCCTGTAACGTCCCATCCGACGGACTTAAAAGTTAAAATTACGTAAACAGGTAAAAATACATATCATTTTGTGTATATGAATAAGTTATAAAGTATCAAATTTTTCTGTAAAAGTCGCATTCTTGTAAATATTATAATAATATGATAGTCAATATTGGTAAAAAGTTCATGCATTGATTGCACATTATTAAAAAGTCTATTTCGTGCGGGCGTAAAATCACTACATTCCAAAAGAATGTGTTGTATAGTTAATGGACAGTCACAAGATATACATTCGGGTTGAAGTTCTCTGTTTAATAAATAAGAGTGTGTCAATTTTGAATGTCCGATGCGTATTCTTGAAATAATAACTTCGTCCTGGCTTTTCATTACGGTGTTACACGATTTGTTTACTTTGTTTTGAATAGAATAAAGTTTACTTCTGTCACGGAAATCCCAATATATTTGCCAAAGATCCTTTACATTTAGTTTTATGATATAATTTAAATCAGTGTAAGGAATTTTATAATGCATATGGTAAATAATAATATTGTCTCAATATTATATGAAGTGAAAAGATTGACAGCAAGAAAAAACTACAATAATGACTGTATATTCATATTCTCCTTGATCCATGTATAAACAAACTAGATATTTATTCATTCCTGAAATGTTTGAGTATGTAAAGGGAAGGTATATGAAAGGATTATTTCTGTGAAGTTCAAAGTTGTCCCTCAACGAATCTTTATTAATTTCACCTACACTTATCAGCATAATATATATATATATAATCATTATTATTATTATTATTATTACACAAGGAAGTGTTACACGTGCATTTTTTAGTATAACATGTATGTACATTGTACATATTTTTAATTGTATGTAACAAACAACATCATGCCAGAAGTGAATTATTAAGAAGTCTTTTACATCTCACTCAGTTATCTATCATTGATTGTCACTTACTTCTATGGAGGAGACGTAACTCAGCACTTAGATATAAACCAACATATTTTTTCCTCTGTTCAAAAGTTCATCAGAGATTCTGATTTACTGTTGTACTACCTAACACAACAACTGACTTCTCATACATGTTTATTTATTCAATGTATCTAAGAAATAATCTTGTCCAATTATCAAAGTAATTAGTATGTTGACGGTTGTATTTTAGGTGACAACCCGGTAAGTTGTAAGAACTTGTGTTTGAACCTATTGTGTAATATGCATTTATATAGTATGTTCAAATCAATAACCTATTGTGTAATATGCATTTATATATACGCCATTAAGACTATTATTCAATGATTGCTTTGTTTAGAGTTATTCTAGTAGGTGATAAAGACCCCCCTCCCTGCTCAAAGGCGATAAGCGCCGAGCATAGGCCTAAATTTTGCTACCCTTCGCCGGCAATGGTGACGTGTCCATATGAGTGAAAAATTCTCGAGCGGGACGTTAAACAATATATAATCAATCAATCTAGTAGGCGCTCCCATATATATATATATATATATATATATATATATATATATATATATATATATATATATATATATCAGACTATTCGCTCTTTGAAGATGCAAAAGAGCGAAACTGTGAAAGCAGTTGTGCAAAGTTGCAAAGGCAACGGAACGAAATAAACATCGCGATATTGATTGATTGTATATTGTTTAACGTCCCGCTTGAGAATCTTTCACTCATATGGAGACGTCACCATTTCCGATGAAGAGCTGCAAAATTTAAGCCTATGCTCAGCATTTACGGTTATTGAGCAGGGCGGGATCTTTATCGTGCTACACCTGCTGTGACACGGGACCTAGGTTTTTGCGATCTCATCCGAAGGACCGCCCCAATTAGTCGTCCCTTATGACAAACAGGGATACCGAGGATCTATTCTAACCCGGATCCCCAGCGGTCCACAATAATAAATGTGTAAGTGTACCCATGTACATATCTAAAAATTTCAAATTTACCTGTTATAGAATAAATAAGGAGCGGCCTGATTAGAACACCATATTTTGAAGATTGAACTAAAAATGGAAACAGTACGAAGTAGGTACATATACATAAGTAATGCAAACCGTCCTGCTGACCTAATTAACCGCGTACCTAGTGGAGAAATCAATATCGATCTTTATGAACAAAAATCTTCTCTTGAAGCCGTCGCTGTTGCACCTAGAGTAGTCACATATGTATAGTAAGATGGAAAAAAAATTAACGTCTCGTTCTTGGTAATATTCATTGAGCATTTTCTAGTACCAAAAACTATTTCTGGTAACAAAACTAGGAGCAGTTTTTCAGTAATAGAAATATTATTGTTCAATGTTATTTTAATGATAATATTGGTGCGCAATTTGACAACAAAAATATTCATTTTATTTTCAAAGGTATCAAGTGTTGTTTAACAACGGTTCACTCTGACTTAAGTCAATGGGGGGGGGGGGGGGGGGGAGGGGGGAAACCGCCCACAAATATGTCTATGTTAAAGATATACATGTATACGGTACCTTCCAACAAACTTTTTAATGGTAATATACAGGTACATGTTTCACAACGAAGTACATTTCATGGAATGGTTGTTGAATTCAACATTGTACTCTATTGCCATTGGTCAGAGTCTGTTAACAATTGAATATTTCTAACTTCTTGATAACTACCATTCCAATTCTTTTCAAATTTGGTATGAATCATCTTTGGAACAAGGGGGCCATAAATTGTAAATTTGAGGACTCCTGAACCCCTGAAGACTTGGAGTCGAGACAAAAACTGCCAAAAATTGACCAATTTTCAAAAATATTCTCTACAACCGCACACCTGTAAGAAAAACTAAATGCATAGTGATGTAGACTAGGAAGGCCTCTACCATAATTGTAAATTTCATGATCCTCGGGGTAGAGGTTCTGACTCCAGAGCGGGGCCAACCCTAGTATGAATAAAATCTTTATTGCTATTGATACTAATATGAAACTATATGGATATTTAGAATGAGCGGGTAGTACTTTACAAAATTGTAAATTTCATGATTCCCGGGGTAGGAGATTTGGTATCAGGGTGGGGCCAAAATGGTCAGTGATTAAATGTGTTAACAACTGAATATTTTCAACTTCTTGACAACTATCTTTTATTTTTTAAATTTAGCATGAAGCATCTTTCGGACAAGAGTGATATAAATTGTAAATTTCAGGGCTTCTGCACTCCATGGGGCTTCATGAGCGGGGTAAAAACTGCCATACATTGACCAATATTAACAATCTTCTTCATCTGTGAGAAAGTCTAAATGCCTAGTCATGTAGAGCAGGAGGGTCTCTACTAAAATTGTGCATATCTTGACCCCGGGGTAGACGTTCTGATTTCGGGGCCAAACTTGGTGTATATATAGTATATATGTAAAACATTTAATTAATATTTCTGTTGTTGATACTAATGTGAAACTAAATAGGTACTTAGAAGGAGTAGGTAGCCCTTTACCAAAATTGTAAATTTCATGATCCCAGGGGTAGGGGTTTTGGTTAAGAGTTGTGACAAAATTTTTATATTTATTAATGTCTTAATCATTTGAAAAAGACTTCTTTCAGTTTGCTGATATGGTTTAAATAGATAAACAAAAACAAAAAAAAACCCCAAAAAAACAAAAACAAAAAGAAAAGAAAACAACAACAACAACAAAAAAACCCCCCAAAAAACAAAAAACGAAAACAAAAACAACCCCCCCAATCCCCCAACCCCCCACTAAATGAGTACTTAGGAAAAACAGAAAAGGATGTACCAAAATTGTGAATTTCGCAACCCCAGGGTTTTGACTCCAGGAGGGGTCAAAATTAGTCATATCGTATCAATAATTACATATATAAAGTCTTTCATCAGTTTTAAGAAGACATTTTATGTTGTTGCTGAATATTTAGAATTTAGCTTATATATATATATATGTAGAACAGGAATTCATAGCTCTTGGGGCTAGTGATCCTTTTAACAAATATCATGTGATCGATAAAGTTTGTGGACCTTTCTTTTAAATATATAAAACCGGTCAATATGTAGATTGTTTGTTTGTTTTACGTACCGCCGAGAATTTTTCACTCATACATGTATTGAGACGTCACCAGCTGTAGGTGAAGTACCACAAATTTAAACCAATGCTTAATGCTCAGGGCCGTAGCAATGGGGGTGCCAACGCCTACCGTGACACGGGACCTCCGTTTTTAAGGTCATATCCAAAAGACCCGTGATTCTCACTTCTAAATGCCGAGCGTTTTGCGAATGAGCAATCACTACCTATATTTACGTCTTAGGTTTGACACGGCCATGCCACGAGCGGGGCTCAAACTCAGGACCTCCCAGTTACGAAGCGAATGCTCTAACCACTGAGCTACCGCGACCGGTTGTCTATATATAGAAACGACAACGCTACAGATGTTTTGGGAAGTGCGTGGATGTTCAGTTATTTTTGTTTAGCAGTTAGATATAAATATTTATTTTAGCAGTTGACCGTTCTCTTTGATTTGGCTGTTACTTTTACATTTTTATTTTTACATTGTAATCAACATTTTTCCCTAGTAGATTCTACTGTCTAGTTCATCTACTTTTCTTTCTTCCTCTTTTTTGTTTCCATTGCCCAAAAGCTGCGCCCTGGAAGTCCAAAACAAAACAAAACTCAATGTAAATTTTAATTAGAAGATGACATTCAACAATTTTCCAAGACTTTATTGGGAAATTAAGCAAATTTGGAGCTGTTACGAGGATCTGACGCTGTCAACAACGCCATCTATCGCCATTGAGTCCGGAACTATTTAGGAGATTGCATGGAAGTATCATTTGACCCGTGAACTCTCCGAGAGTTTCCCGCAATATTGAATACTTTTTACATATCTATAGTACACAATTTTGAATCAATCAGATCATCTCGCCCTTTTCCGTCGCATACTAAAGAAAAAAAAAAAAGAATCGGGAAGTACTAGAGTAAGCACAAGACATATTGGAACTACTTTTGACCTATCTAACTTGAAATTTCTTTGCATTATATAAGACTTTCCTATATCCTGTTGGTACAACAAAAACAGTTGTCTTGCATTCATACGGTGACGTGTACATCGAACTCAAAACCATCTTGCTTTTTGGCGTAATCTAGATCGACCTCAAACCTGCTTATATCGTATTTCTGTTTACTTATTTTGAATGTGCCAATGTATGTGTTTCTGTTAATGTGATTTTGTATGTAATATTATCATTTAAAAGCAGCTAAGTTTGGTAAGTATATAACATTAATTCTTTATTTTGAATGATATATAGAATAAACCCCATTTTGAACTAGATTTATCTTAAGTCTCACTACTTCGAAATCTTTCGCTAAAATGTTCAATTCGAGCAGCATTCATAATCATGCTTACTTTTGAGTCTTTTTTTTTTTTGCATGCAACAGAAAGGGGCGAGGTGATCCGATCGAATTTTGAATATCAAACATAATTTCAGATATACGATGATTCAAAACAAATCAGATACATATATCGTTTACAACTGCAGCACGTTCGTTTGTTTTTGTTTTTTTTTTTTATTTATAGTCGCCTGAGCAATTTTTCAGCTATCCGGCGACTGTCACTATTACCGGTGACGGGGCTGCAAATTTAGACCTATGCTTAGCACTAATGGCTTTTAGCAGTGAGGGTTCTTTTACGTGCCACACCTGCTGCGACACGGGACCTCCGTTTATAAGGTCCCATCCGAAAGACCCGTGACTCTCACTTCGTAATGCCGAGCTCTTGGCGAAGGAGCAATCACTACCTATTTTAACGTCTTAGGTTTGACGCGGCCGGCCCGAGCGGGGCTCGAACTCACGACCTTCCGTTCACGAGGCGAGAGCTCTACCACTGAGCCACCGTGATCGGTCAGCACGTTCGTGAAGAAATGCCCATTATTACAGTTCGTAAAGAATCATTGGAAGATTTCACACTGTAAGGGAAGTAATCCATACGTATCGAAATATCCTCCCTTCAATTAGATGGTCAGTGAGATTCTCTACGATGGCTAGGGCTCGTAATGACTACGCTGGTTTTGTGACGGCTTCGTATTGACTACTGTGGTTTTATTCTGAGAGAGTAATGGGTAAGGTATTAAATCGTGATGATACAACTGGGTCCTTAATCCCGGGATAAGACGTAACACAGTTGTTGGAGATCCAGCAGAAATCGATGCTGACTTCTCTGCTGGTGATTTTGTAGACTTCAATGCACACCAGATTAAGCCTGTCCAAAACATTCATAAGATTCCCGTTTGTATTAAAACGTACTGCCCTATTTCTTGACCTTTCGTCAAATCTACATACCATAAAACGAGGTCACATATACGGTTTGTAGATGTGCGGAGTTTACATCTCCCGAATTTCCCAATTCCTTTATACTCTCATTGGGACGATCTCAGAACTAGTTATTGGTAACTTCATCTTTTAAAATATGAGTGTTAAAGGGATTGTTTTACGGTTTTTATTTTTTTTTGGGGGGGGGGGAATCATTTTTGATGTTAAACATTTAAAAAAAGCTCATTTAATGATGACAACCAAAATTTGCACCTTCTGAATGCAAGGATAAGAACAATACTTTGGCCTTAATTCTGTGATATGTAAGCAAAGATTAGAGAATTTTTATGTTTACAAACAAACCAGTGAAATACTGATTTTGTAATTTAATTAAGCATCTTAGTTTTACATAGTCACCTTTAAAATGACACATATTACCCAAAGAATACTTGAAGCATGATATAAATTTATAATAAACTTAGATCGATATCCATTTCTTTTGAAAACTTCGTAAACAATAGCATACCCCAGTCTTTGTTTACAGAACAAATAATAAACTCTCTACAATGAGCTTTTGCCGTAATGTATATAATTTATTATTATTATTATTTTGAAACCTTTTAAACACATCAGACAGGAGATTTTGATCATCAAAATTTGGGGAGGAAATCGTGAATCAGTCCCTTTAATCATTTTCTTTGGTGTGCCTACAAAAGCATTAAATTCTTCTTATAATTATTCTTATAACGAAATGGACATGCATAGGAAACATACATTTCTCTTTGCAAATCCTGTTTTGATTCTGGAAAACATGTAAGTGCTGAAACCGGTGACGGTTTACGCTTTGATCGACGTTTCGACTCAAATATGCCCGGATTTAAGTATCAGACAAGTCGCTTCCACCATTTAACATTAATGCATGCATCTGTCACAAAGAAACCAACCCTTACTCGTTGTATCTTCTCTGTCCCGGGTTTAAATTCTGCATATGACAATTTTTTTTAATCGAGGCAGGCTATGACAAAGAAGCTGATGTTACAGGGGTTTGTACAGTCTCGTTTAAAGTCAGCATTTCGCAAATTTGATGGTCGTTATAACAATCTAGTTTGCCAGTACAACTTTCCATTCCGCCAAATGCTGTCTGACGTGTTTCATACCAATTGTTAGGCCGATTTTGACTGCGGATCGCTCCGTTTATTGTATCGGGATGCAAGTGTGACCGGTCGACAGGGGATGCTTACTCCTTCTAGACACCTGATTCCACCTTTGGTATGTCCAGGGGTTCGTGTTTGCCCATCTTTCTGATTTTGTGTTTTCTATATGAATTACGAGATTGAATACTGTTAGTTATCTTAACCTTTTGGAGAATTTAGGATAATGTGTTTATCTCTATTGCCGGTAGAAAAAAAAATCGAAAATTCCGAAGTAGGACAATTTGGAAAAATTAGCAAACACGCATTTTGGCTCTCGAAAATCTTTTTAACATTTCATTTTTATTCAAACATGATTTTCTGTTGATATCAATAAGAATAATCTCATTAAAAATGACGAGAAGCTTTTCGAGAACCATAATTCGTGTTTACTAATTTTTCCAAATTATCCGACTTAAGATTTTCGATCATTGGTTTTGAGAAAGCTTTTATCACTTTATCGTGGAATTTCATAAAACAAACTTTAGATTTTTCTCCACTATGGTCCATACATTAGAAATTGGGTAGACTTTTTGTCACACAAATATAACATCTACGATTAACTAACCTCTCTAAAGTTTTTGTTATTCAGAGAGACTGTAGAGAAGTAGAAACTCTATGTCCTTATATCGTTTTGATATGTGCAGAAGTTTTAGTTATGCAAATAAGAAAAAATAAAGAAATCAAAGGCATTACTGCAGTAACATAGGAAAAAAATTCGATTTGCTGATGATTCCTCAATTATTCATGAGGGAAGTAAGCATCCTTTTGAAACTCAATTCTCTGCATAAATTCTAAGATATCTGGCTTATGCTTGTGGAATTGAATACATCGATATGCTTTTTCAAATCTGCCCTGGGGTCAAAATTTACCAATAAAAAAATTGCGAAAACTTATTTCTATCATCGTGGTTCATATTTATGCCGTTTATATTTATAGTTAGCATAACTCAGATGGTTAAACCGTAGACGCTCACAATCAACATATTTAGTGTCCTGGTTCGAATCCACCTACTAGCACATTTTTACTGTTTTAAAATATTCGCCTTTATAAACACCATTTCAATTTGTTCGTATACAGACTTGTTCATTTTACTTCAATTTTCTTCCTTAAATGCATGTTTGCTCTTGATATAAAAGACATTTATGAGAATACAGATCACAAATTCTCTCTAACTAAGAGCAATCAACCGGAACTATACCTCAGTGTAAGCACACTTTGTTCAAGGACAAGACTCATTCACTCTGTCTCTGTGTTACTTGATACAAGTGTCACGAAAAAAATGATGCCGAGCAAAAAATTCTGCGTTTGCCTTTCAAAAACATCACTGGAAAATAGTATTATAGTTTCTCCAAGTAGTTGATTGATTTGATTGATTGATTATGTAATGTTTAACGTCCCGCTCGATAATTTTTCTCTCATATGGAAACGTCATCATTGCCAGTGAAGGGCTGCAAAATTTAGGCCTTTGCTCGGCGGCGCTTATGGCCTTTGAGCAAGGAGGGATCTTTAACGTGCCACACCTGCTGTGACACGGGACCTCGGTTTTTGCTGTTTCATCCGAAGGACCGCCCGATTTAGTCGCCTCTTACGACAAGCAAGGGGTACTGAGGATCTATTCTAACAACCCGGATTCCCGCGGGGTTGAGGTCAGGGTTTCTGAAGCCTCCGTAGTAGGAGATTCGGGGAGCATATAGTGTTTTGTCCGTCTGTTTGTCCGCAAAAACTTCACCCTGACCATAACGTTTGTAAGGATGGTGATAGAGCTTTCGTATTTTCATGTATATTTCTTATGGCAAAACTTTTCTTTTGGTACCAAACGTTTTTACCTAGGGACCTTCACCAAAAACATTAACCTTGGGTATAACTTTTAAATGGACTGTGCCTTTCTGTTGATCCCCGTGAGGTTCCTTAGTACCCCTTTTTTGTCGTAAGAGGCGACTAAATGGGGCGGTCCTTCGGATGAGACCACAGCAGGTGTGGCGCGATAAAGATCCCCCCTTCTCAAAAGCTGTGAGCATAGACCTAAATTTTGCAGTCCTTCACCGGTAATGGTGATGTCTCATATGAGTTAAGAATTTCAATAGGGACCTTAAACAACATACAACCAATCAATCAACAAACTGTTATTGGGTCAAATGCTCTGTGACGTGTTTGAAACCAATCGTTTGTCCCTTCTTTACACCTTGATTTTGACTAGGAATCACTCCGTTTACCTGATCAATTTAAAGGGCTCACGGTTGGTCTGATCGGTCGACGGCGGATGTTTACTCCTCTTAGGCACCTGGTCCCACCTCTGGTATATCCAGGGGTCCGTATATGCCCAACTCCTTATGGGAGTTACGAAATTGATCACTGTTCGTTTTCTTCACCTTTTCCATTTAAACACACATCGTCGCTAGCCACGATTAGTACCTACAACGGTTGGTTGTATATTGTTTAACGTCCCGCTCGAGAATTTTTCACTCATATATGGTGCCTGTATGATAAACTAAAACTTTGATTTTCGTGATTTTTTGCAAAATGACACAATCATTTATTGACCAATCACTGACGATGACAAATTTCGATATTTTAATGGCTGCACCCACAAGTAAAACGTACAGCGTTTGTTTACAAATAATAACAGATGAAAAAGTTTACAAATCACTCTTTTAGAAGTACATAGCTGTATATGATAGCTGAAAACAGAAACTGTGTAGTTTAGTAATTTCATTTTTAGATTCATATGCAAAATATTATGTTGTATTATGTATATCATTATTTAATATAATGCATTATCTTTCGGATGATGTCCATTATGGTTAATACAAACAACCACTGAAAGTAAGGGAGGTGAGAAACGTTTCACAAGTTTAATAGCGTGTATAACCGCCTTTGCACGGATGCATTCTTCACACCGACGACGCACTGAACGAATCAGGTTATGCAGAAATGTCTGGGGAATGTTCCACTATATGTGCAGTAAAGAACGACGCAAAGCGTCCAACGTAGCAGGGAGTTTGGCTCTTGACGTAGATGTCGTTCCATTTCATCCCAAACATGTTCTATAGGAGATACATCCGGTAACAAGACAGGTCAGAGTAGTACATTCATATTTTGCTGCTGTAGATAGTCACCAACAACGCGTGGAGGGTGCGGTCGTGCGTTGTTCTGGTGCAGAATGGCATTACGCTGGAAGTGAATGAATGGAATCACGTGCTGACGTACAGTCTCGTCACGGTAGCGTACACGGAATTGCTCTCCACTATCACCAAAGGGGTCCTGCTGTGGCCTTCAATTCGACATTTACATATATCAACGACGTTTTATCTACTTTCATTCATATATAGATTCGATATATCCCAGAGAACCTGAACCAAGACACCATAGAGTCTTCCACATCTGCTTCGTACTTAGATATTTTACAGAAAATAGATACTAGCGGCAAACTGACAACTCAACTATGACAAACGGGATTATTTCAATTTCTCCATCGTCAACTTCCTTTATCTATGTGGCAATATTCCATCATCACCTGCATATGGTATTTATATCTCCCAAATGATTCGATACGCAAGAGCTTGTTCTGCATATGGTCAGTTTTTAAATCGAGGAAGGCTATTGACAAAAAAGTTGATGTTACAGGGCTTTGTACAGTCTCGTCTAAAGTCAGCATTTCGCAAATTTGATGGTCGTGATAACAATCTAGTTTGCCAGTACAACTTTCCATTAGGTCAAATACCAATTGTTAGGCCGTTCTTAGCACATTGATTCTGACCAGGGATTGTTCCGTGTACCTGATCGAGGTGTGGGGTCACGGCGGTTGGGACCGGTCGACAAGGGACACGTACTCCTCCTAGGCACCCGATCCCACCTCTGCTATGACCAGGGATCCGTGTTTTCCTATCTCTCTGATTTGTATTTTCTATGGGAGTTACGAGATTGAATACTGTTAGTTATCTTAGCCTTTTCATGTTGTAATTCCGCCCCAGACCATAACGCTCCCTCCACCGAATTGGTGCCGCTGAATAACTCAGGCGTCAATGAAACGTTCTTCGGCACGAATATGACCATCACTGGTGTCAAAATGAAATCTCGACTCGTCTAAACAGAATTTCCGCCCAATCTTTGTTATTGAAACGACGATGCCTCCTACACTCTATTTATACACCCATTTTCACTATTTATATAGTTGTAATGAAATGGACATCATTTTTCAAAATACATGAGGGTTATGAACTGTGCCGCTTCATGCTTCATAAAGCGCATTAGTGCTCATGAAAGTATACCGGTGTGAAGCGCTGCAGTTCATACTCCCAGGTATTTTCAAAAATGAAATTAATTTCTTATATTTACAACTCTACTTTTATGTCTGTCAGAAATCTCGATCCTTGATATAGACTATATTTATCAAGATTCATAAGCACATTCTTCACCACTGTATCGCGCTCATGAAGAAATTTAAAGTTATCATTACAATTGGTAAAGATATCAAAGGCAAAGACATTGAAAATTTGAAAATTTTTAAATGAAATTCAAACATTCATCTGGAAATTGTTGTGAGTTTGAAGACTGAGGGTTCAGGAAAGCATTCAATGTCCCTTGTGATGTGAGGGTACATCTTTGATTCTCATGAACATCCAAGGTGTTGCGCGATAAATAACTAATGCTAAGCCCTTTTGCCATGTACTCCGATTAATGATCTTCGTACTTATAAGTCAGGGATTTGCCATGTACTCCGATTAATGATATTCATACCTATAAGTTAGAGATTTGTCATGTGATCCGATTAATGATCTTCATACCTATAAGTTAGAGATTTGTCATGTGATCCGATTAATGATCTTCATACCTATAAGTTAGAGATTTGTCATGTGATCCGATTAATGATATTCATACCTATAAGTTAGAGATTTGCCATGTACTCCGATTAATGATATTCATACCTATAAGTTAGAGATTTGCCATGTACTCCGATTAATGATATTCATACCTATAAGTTAGAGATTTGTCATGTGATCCGATTAATGATATTCATACCTATAAGTTAGAGATTTGTCATGTGATCCGATTAATGATATTCATACCTATAAGTTAGAGATTTGCCATGTACTCCGATTAATGATATTCATACCTATAAGTTAGAGATTTGTCATGTGATCCGATTAATGATATTCATACCTATAAGTTAGAAATTTGCCATGTACTCCGATTAATGATATTCATACCTATAAGTTAGAGATTTGTCATGTGATCCGATTAATGATATTCATACCTATAAGTTAGAGATTTTTCATCTGATCCGATTAATGATCTTCATACCTATAAGTTAGAGATTTCTTACGTGCTCCGATTAATGATCTTCATACTTTAAAGTTAGGGATTTGAGATTCTATGTGGTACTCCACTCGATGATTTCTCTCCGATGAGTTTTGTTACACGTTGCTTTTCTAAGGATGACTGATGGCCCTCCACTAATTTCGGGTGTTAAAACCTAAGAATGAACATAAATTCCGGCTCTTAATACAATTTACTTGAAGTATATCTACCACGAAGTCTAACATAATATTTTATAGTGGAGAAAAACATTTTAAAACTCGTTCACGTTTGTATCCCAACATTAGGTCAGTTCGTGTCTCTCTCTATAATGTAACAGCAGTTTTTGATCAGTGTGATCTAGCAGGCCGAGTTCAGTTATACAACTTTTGATATTTGTGCAGGTAAACACCATTGCCTTTGTTTGTTCTCCCTTCAAGATAATTCGGTACACAAAATTTGACAATCGGAAACCTTTCGCTTTTCTTACTTTCGTCCTTTTTCCAGAAGTTATAAACACGGTACATGCTGCTTCTCGAGTAGTCGGAAGAATGTTATTCATTTTTACAGGTTTTTATGAATATGCGCAGACAGTACACTAAGAAATGGAATGTAAAAGCCAATTTCGATCGTGTCACTCTGTAATTGATACACAAATTACGATAAATGCTAAAAATGGCGAATACATTACACAAAATATATGATTTACGCCTGAAGATTTGCAATTTTTTGCATTAAAAAAGTTGAAAGTTGTGAGATCTTTTGAAATTCCGGTTGTTGATGCTGGGAGAATACTAGTTATCTTTACAGAGCACTTGTTACTTTGATGTTATTTTTCCCAAAGGTATCGCTCTCATCTACTTTGATAATGACTTCTTGCGATTATTTCTCGTAAATGTGCTTCTTCTCCGCTGAAATATGCTTCTTCTCCGCTGAAATGTGCTTCTTCTCCGCTAACATCTAGGACTCTTTCTTGTTCTGTGTCCAGTTAAGTAATAAGCCTGGCAAGCATGACTTTAGTAATCTAACTGTACTGTTCACTACACCATCAAGACAAAGAAGGCTGAATGTGACTACAAATATATACTATTTCCAGTAAGATTTCCTTTTATCGTGCTAGAGCTCTCACCTGACGATGAAAACCCTTGCGTCCCGTCTTGGGATGGTATAACATTTGAGGTACAGGATATGAATTCTCCATTACTAGGCTAGGTGGACTGAAGTAAATGAGACACTCTTGTCTTACACAAACTGCCGTTGTGTTGGATGGCTGCGAGGAATTTCTGAAATAATTCAAATCAATCTGACCCGTTGCTGCAAAAATAGCTTTGCCCTTAAATGTTTAATTTTGGATTATACCAATTGTATCTTTTACGACCTTAATAGTGAACATATACCATATAAATATACAGAACAGAACATAAACTCAATGACCAGCTATTTTGATTTTTAAAAAATGCTATAGTAGATAAGTATCTGATGCTATAGTAGATAAGTATCTGATGCTATAGTAGATAAGTATCTGATGCTATAGTAGATAAGTATCTGATGCTATAGTAGGTAAGTATCTGATGCTATAGTAGATAAGTATCTGATGCTATAGTAGGTAAGTATATGATGCTATAGTAGATAAGTATCTGATACTATAGTAGATAAATACCGAAATCTGTATTATCTGATGTTGCAAGAATTGTAGTCCCCGTCCCTTTAAATGCCCAATTATTGAAAATTTAAGGACTGGGGGAGGTCATGGAATTATATGGTCAATACATTTCACGTGTGCGTATATTTTACCATATTAAATCCAGCTGGTGATGTTTCCAGGCTCCTCCTTTATCAGATCCACCTATCTAATGATGATGCACTTACAGAAATGTCACAAAAGTCTTACAGTAATTAAAAGAAAACAAATGACAAGATGGCTCTGCAGAGTGGCAGCTAATCGATGTTACCATGTATAAGGCATTGTCATGTCCAAAGATTCTTAATTGGAAAGACGTCTAGTCAGATACATTGATCTGTGTAACATGACAAATTTTAAACTAATTTTCAGCAATGTTGTAACAGGTACTTTATGAACCAAACTGAAACAAAATGTATTCAGTTCAAGTAGGTTATGAACCCTTGCTGATTTCGTCAAAGACATGTTTTTGGTTGGCTATTTCATTTTTATGTTAAACTTTTGCAAATACATAGTCTGAGCATCATTCAATACTAATTAATTTTTTTTCTGTCCCCGTAACAAAGGTTGTGATATTCTTTTCCATGTCGGCAACTTCAACCTTGTTCATAACTTTTGAATGGTGTTTGACAGGCTTCTCATATTTCATACGTGCATTCCTAGTAACAAGACTTTTTTTTGGGGGGGGGGGGGGGGGTTACCAAAGTTTTTGACCTTGTTACCTTGGAGTTTGACCTACTTTTAAGGTATTCAGTGTATATCGAAAGGATAATGAACAATTTTGAATGATTTTTCTATTGTTAGATAATGATGAAAGTGAGGAAGACTGTTACATGATTAGAAATTGACCTTTATACACTCGAGAGATTTTTTTAAAAAGCTATCTGCCCATGGTAAAAATATGAAAAATCTAATGATCTAAAATATGTGCGGTAAATGATTGATTGTATTTTATATTTTCATAAAGAGAAAGTGTATCTAAATTTTTAACAAAAGATTTGTAAGAAAATCTACTTTGTTTTAAAATATTTCAATAAAACATGCTTTTTTCATAGGCTTCAATGTAAACTTTAAGGTGAAATAAATTATCAGTAATAAAACTTTTGTGGAATATTTCTATTGGATGAAACCTTCCAAATGATATCATGACGTTAGAAAAACCCCACCATCTATTTACTAGATATGAAATATTACCGTTATGTATTGACTACCTTAAAGAGACACTACAACTCATTTTCCACATTTTAATCAAGTGTTCTTTTAATCACATATTGATAAAATAACAAAAATCATAACGATACTGACAATTTTGAACAATGGGAATGCATTAATTTGCTCTTAACTGCGCTTTGAAGATCATTGGGAATTCAATGGTTTCTTCATGCTGACTCCGACTTTTACATCATGTGATTCAGTATGACAACTCACGTGTTGCATGTGTAAAAACTTATTTAAATACTCCTGAAATGGGTCCACACTCGCTTATCGAGTATGGGATTATTTCCTGCTTCTTATAATTAACTAATTATAAATCATTATTATAACGGAAACCCTTTCATGTCCCTATTAACAAAACAGTTTTTTTTTAACACGCCACGTGTTCTGATAAAAACATCACTTACTTTTAAGGACCTGCGTGTGTGTCTCGTACCTAGAAGGCCATAGTAATATCCCCACGTAAATTCTAGTTCGCGTACGAGTTGTATCTCGTTGTATTTCAACCCTTTTTCTTACATAATCTGTCAAATTTCTGGGTTTAGCCATTGTACACTTCCTCCAACTGGATTGTTTACCGTCCGTGCGCATGCGTCCGAACACTGAAAGAAAAAGTCTCAATGTATCTAAAAAAGAACCTCCAAAAACTATTGATTTTTGCATTTAAACGAGAATTTTCACAAAGTTTATACAATCAACTATGCAACAAAATTAGAGAAAGCTCTGGGAAAATTGTAATTTTTTTATTTAAAACAATATGAGCTGTACTGTCTATATCTACTAAGCTATTTCAAATGGGGCTTTCATAATTTGTATATGATGATAAGACCTTTCATATTATGACTTCTAACCTTGAATTCTGACCCAAATTTCAATACTTAAAGCAAAATTTTAATTTTGCGCATAATTTGCGCGTAAATTGTAAATTTCAGGACTCCTGCACCACTGGGACTTTGAGGGCGGGGCAAAAACTGTCAAAATTGACTAATTTTTAAAAATTTTCTCTACAACCGCATATCTTTAAAAAAAAAACTAAATGCACAGTGATATAGAGCAGGAAGGCCTCTACCAAAATTGGTATATGTGTAAAACATTTAAATAATGTCTTCTTTAATGTTATTGATACTAAATTGAAACTAAAAAGATATTTTAGAAGGTGTAGGTTGTCCTTTACCAAACTCGTAAATTTCATGATCCCTGGAGGTAAGGATTATAGTTCCAGGTTGGAGCCAAATTTATTATATTGATTATTGTCTTTATCATTTGGAAGACGTCTATAAGTTTGCTAATATGGTATGAAAACTAAATGTATATTTAGGAAAAATCAGAAAAAGAAGTACCAAAATTGTGAATTCCGCAACCCCAGCATTTTAACTTGAAGACGGGTCCAAATTATTCACATCGTGTTAATATTATATATATTACATTAATTATAACGTATTTTATCAGTATAGGCACTTTCGGGGGGATTTAAGTTATAAGAGCACATTTTATACTGTTGCTGGTTATTAGAATTTAGCTTAGAAATGCAGATTCTGTATTTCATAGACCTTGGAACTAGTGATAGTTTGGGGGCCTCCGTGGCCTCTCACCTCTAGTCGGCGCGGGTTCGAATCCCGCTCGCGCCGATATGTGAGAAAGTTTAATATCTCCTTAATTATTTTTGGCCGTGCTTTCAGATGTTGTATATAGATTCTAATGACAAGAAATTTGCTTCTTTGTTGCCACGGACGGCAAACTGTTTCACAATCACACATTATTCCCTTATTTATTTTATAAAAAGTAAGTATGATGACCGGAAACAAATGATTGAATTTTTGAAGAACGGTTAAGAAAACAATCCTGTTGAAGTGAAGAATTTCAAGGTATGAATCTGGCTACTCTGTTCATAGTAAATGTCTAATAGGTTTAGAGGACACGCTTATAAAATGTCGATGTGTTTTATATTATTAAAATATCAGACAATTAACAATCTATGTAATGAGTTTATGACACCAGATATTTAATAAACATGTGTATAATGAGTTTATAAAATACCACATGTTTTTAAAACAACTATTCAATAAGTTTATGAAATACCAAACATTTAACAAACTATGTCATGAATTTATAAAATACCAAAAATTTAACAAACTATGTAATGAATTTATGAAATACTAAACATTTAACAAAATACGTAATGAGTTTATATAATACCAAACATTTAATAATCTATGTAATGAGTTTATAAAATACCAAATATTTACATAATTAAACAAGACGTGTGAAACACTGATGCCTCCGGATTATAACAAAGTGTAATGGTCACCAGGTCGAAGATTTTGGTGTCAGTGGGAAGGTCTTCCCACAAGGAATACACCTACCAAATATGTTGACTACTTCTTTTGGAGTAAAAGATATGACCAAGGTTGAAAGGGTTTTTTTAAAAAAATACAAAAATTAGGTCAATGTCACCAAATCTGGTATCGTTGGAAAGATCTCTCACAAGAAATGCACATGCTAAATATAAAAGCACTAGCTCTTACTGTTTGAAAGATATTGCTTATATTCGAACTTTCTAAAAGTAGATCAAAGGTCAATGTCACGGTGTCCAGGTCAAAGATTTTGTTGTCAATAGAAAAGTCTTGCCATAAGGCATAAACATACCAGATATAAAAGCTTTTACTCTTATGGTGTAAAAGATATGGCAAAGGTTAAAGTTTTTGTCATAGACAAACGGACAGGCCAAAAACTGATTCGGGGGCATAAGAATAGTTTGTTTTCCTAACCCGACCCTAAAGTTTCAGACTGGGTAAGTAGGTCAATCATTATTATTATTTGGATTTTGAATACATTCATGTAAATTGATAGCATTTTTATTTATAAATCCAAGAAACCGGAACACTTTCAGAACAAACTGCAATACATACGGAATGTCAATACTGATCTGAAATAGTGTAGCCGTCAACATACGGTAAATGTAAATTTGACGGGTGACAAGGACAGAAAGTTTCTTCTTCAGATTTACATGTATATCATATTCCAAGAAATGACTAGAATAATTGATTCTTTATTTGTTTTACGCCCCGTTGATAATTTTTCACTCATACTGAAACGTCATCAGTTCTAGGTGAATACCATAAATTTAGACCTGTGCTTAGCGCTCAGGGCCGTAACAGTGAAGGTTCTCTAACGTGCCAACACCTGCCGTGACCTCCGTTTTCAAGGTGACATCCAAAAGACCCGTGATTCTTATTCCTATATGCCGAACGTTTGGCGAAGAGGCAATCACTACCTATGATTACGCCTTAGGTTTGACGCGGCCATGGTGTGAGCAGGGCCGAACTCACGACCTCCCGGTTACGAAGCGAACTCTACCACCGAGCTATCGTGACCGGTAGATATGATTAGATGTACCAGAATGAAATATACTATACTCTGATTGTGGTAAACTATGTTTCACTAGGTTTTAATATCAGATGGCAACCAGTCTTTGATATTTGGTATACAAGATAACTTGCTGACTATATATGTATATTCATGAACGACCAGATTGTTACACGTTTGGTCATCATTTAGAAACGATCAGTACTTCAGCTTATAAGATGTCAAACATATGTCAGATATATATTTAGCAATGTTCTCCAAGAATACAAAATATTTTAAAATCAATTTCATAACATATATAATTTACTATAAACAGTGAACACTTTGTAAACATCAAAACGGGGGTGGTTCTTGACGTTATCAATCCATTTTTAAAGATTAGAAAAAACCAATCAAAATCTGATTTTGACAATGGGAAACACTTTTAACTTTCATCTGACTATGTATTTAGTGTCAAAATGTTAAAGTTTAAAGAATGCACAATTTCAGTGTTAAAAATCGACATACATATGTACTTTTCACATTTTAGTGCCGTATCAACTTATTCCCCCTGAAATCAGTTCACACAGCTAACCTGTTTATATATGTTAAAATACAAATAAAAGTCGAATTACATTGGAATCCAGTGTTGTCATTAAAGTATTAATGTATGCTCTCTCTCTCACTCTCTCTCTCTCTCTCTCTCTCTCTCTCTCCACAATATGATATGATTAACTGCCAACACCAGATGTAAGTGAAAGTTCATAGAAGTATAATGAACCACCAGTAGTTTTTCTCTGAAAAATTATAGTTTCATCTATCAAATGAATCCTGTCTCTTTGACTGCAGATATCACGTGACAGTAGGTATAGGTATGATAGCAGCAATCACTACCTAAACTTACTAGTATATCATTCAGATTTTAGGCCACAGCTGTTTTTAAGACAGGATAAAATACAATTATATCTAATCTGATCCGTAAACTAAAAAATATGTTTTACAGAACTCTCGTAACTATTGAACTCGACTTAGTTTAAATAATCTAGAGCCCCGTGGGGATCCGGGTTGTTAGAATAGATCCTCAGTACCCCTTGATTGCCGTAAGAGGCGACTAAATGGGGCAGTCCTTCGGATGAGACCGCAAAAACCGAGGCTCTGTGTCACAGCAGGTGTGGCACGATTTAGATCCCTCCCTGCTCAAAGGCCATAAGCGCCGAGCATAGGCCTAACTTTTGCAGCCCTTCACCGGCAATGGTGACGTCTCCATATGAGTGAAAAATTCTCGAGCGGGACGTTAAACAGTATATAATCAATCAATAATCTAGATGTATTGAGGATATTTATTAACAATTAGTGTATTGTGATTGATCTGTACACTCGAAAGAAGCATAACTCTGGTTATAATAAACCTGTATACATTTGTCTGATTTTTCAAGTAGTGTGATCTGCCCTTGGTTAAAAAAATACTTTCAATAATTTTTTATGTTAAATCAAATTCAATTTCTTTGCTTTATATCAACCCTGTATTTTTCCCCGTTTCCATTACTTATGCCTACATTTAAAAAAAAAATGTTTTGTCACCAAAGAAGGTTGCAAATTTCCGGGCAACTTACCAAGAAAGAATAAATTTGAGGAAAGGTTATTGTTTTCAATTTTCTTCCTACATTTGTTCACAACTTATCATTACTCATCGACATATTCATTAATACAGCCTACACGTTTGTATAACGACCTCAGTTTTAGTCTACCATGAAATTTTTCTAAATCTAGTTTGAAATCTTAGTTGAAAAACAAATCTTGACTAGACACATGCTTTTAGAAGCTTATGGCTCAATTTTCTGACAATATTAGACATTGGATTAAAACCTTTTCCAATAATAAGCAAAATCCAAAGTTGTATATAATTATCAAAATGCAATATACAAGAACCCTCTTGAACAAAGTAACTAATTAAAGCACTGGATATTCTCCAAAACCAGCGATGTACAACTTAAAAACTTTATTTGTTCAAACCCCTTAGCGGCGATGTCTCCTGTTTAGTACTATCAGTCACATTAACCGATACGGTTGAAAAAGGTACAGGTTAATCAATAATTCATAGTCAGTTCATGGCAGGTCTATACAATATACGCGACCTCTGCTGCAGATAATAACAAAGTTAAAGAAGCGCTGATTGACATTTTTTTATTTGGGGGGGGGGGCGGATAACCTAGGGGTGGTGTGGTTACAACCTCCATAACCCCCCCCCCCCCCCAAACACTGTCAAAGCTATAGAGGGTTACAGTTAAGTATATAGGTGACAGAAAATTGAGTATAACAAAACGATTTATAAGGTACTCTATCACGTTCGATAACACCCTTGTATGATCGAATAGTTAGCGAAGGACCTGTCGCGGTAACTCAGTGCTAGAGCGTTCAGTTCGGAAGGTTGTGAATTCGTACCCCGCTTGTGCCGTGGCCGTGAAGCTTTAAAAAAAAACCCAAATCGTATACCGATAAAGATACAGGTTTGAATTTGGATATGAAGTTTAATGAGTCGGTTTCTGTATGCATTTCACATTTTAAAACTCGCTCGCTGTACTGAAAATAGCTGTACTAAAATGAGAGTAGCAGATGTATAGTTTAATTCAGATCAGTATAACACAAATTAATCGTTTACGCTGCACATAGGATTAGGATTCTTTTGACACAGTTTACGCTGGTAGTGGATTAATTCAGCATATATTGTATGAGGGTCTTAAAGCTAATCCCGGGGAAACTGACCCCATTACGTCCCTGAGTAAACGGGCCTCATCTAGTATCTGGGGGAAAGCGGAGCCCATTAGGCCCTTCTTGAAGCGGGTCCCTGTGTTAGCATCAGGTTATGGGGGGGGGGGGGGGGGTACGTTTCTAGAGGAAGCGGGACCTAGTTCTTGGGTAAGCGGGCCCCATTAAGTTTCCGGAAAAACAGATTCCATCAGGTCCTCATCCTAGATCGGTCTTTTAAAATATTATTCATATGAAAAATTCTAGAATTCTGAAATTGTTAGCGGCCCTTGTTATTACCGTCTCAAAATAAATATATCATGATTTTATCGTTCCAATAATAGCGTGTCACTTAGCTTGATCAAGTGTGCAAACCTCACTCCTGATTGGCTGTATCGTTTTAATAAAAGTGAGTTTGAAGATCACGCTATCTCATTCTTTCAAGGTGATTGGTTGATTGTATATTGTTTAATGTCCTGATTAAGAATTTTTCACTCATATGGAGACGTATTGCCGGTGAAGGGCTGCAAAATTTAGGCCTATGCTCGGTGTTGACAACTTTTGACCAGCGAGAGATCTTTATCGTGTCACACCTGCTGTGACACGGAACCTCGATTTTTGCGGTTTCATCGGAAGGACCGCCCCATTTAGTCAACTCTTACGACGATCAAGGGGTGTGAGGATCTAATCAACCCGGGTCCCCATGGGGCAAGGTGATTGCTCACCGAGAACAAAATTAAAACCCGTTCCATTGAAATATATGAGAAAACTCACCCAAAAATATACACGCTCGATCAAGTGAAGTGACACGCTCTTATTGGAACGGTAGTAAATGTACTACTTAGTGATTTAATTTTACATATCATGCTAATGAGTTATATCATTTTATTGCGTGACAGAAATTAATTTTCTGTTTCAACCATTTTATGTGCAATTCTTTTTAAACTAATTTTTGTGTGTAAACGTTTTACTCTGAAAGTTAGTAACAAACGCCTTTTAAATTATTTCTCATTTGAATTGTGAATTGAATAAAAATCATTATTAATGTGTTTATTTTAAAAGCATTTGATTTATTGTGTTATCTCATACAAAGGATTTCGAAAATAAATCAATATTTTTATGTTTTCGTAAGCCGCATTGTTAATTTTCTCTTTTATAAATATAAAAAATTTAATTCCGTTCTGAAATACTATTCACTATGTGAACTACTAACTGTGTTCTAAAGACGTGATTGTTCCGTCGTCATGCGCCCGGCATTAGTGGTGAAAGACACGAGTATTTCAATTGGTTGGCTCCTCAAGAAAATATTCACTGCTGTGAAGGAGAAACTGCAACGTACTGCGCCACTCAATATACCAGAAGTGGTGTTTATCAAACGTGGAATCTTAATATTCTAAAGAACTTTTAATAAATTTGAAATCACAAAACCTTTTTCAAATTAATATCATTAAAACGTATGATTTTACAACACTTTACACGACCATACACACAATATATTAATGACTAGACTTTTTGACATTACAGACAGTTGCTTCGTCAATAAAAATGGTAAAAGGAAATATTAATATCTAGTGATCGGTCATCTCAAAAATTATTTTTTAAAACACCACTCTGACTCCAAGCACAAGTACTCTGAAGTTGATATTAAAAAGATGCTAGAGTTCCTCATTGACAATATCTTCGTAGTCTTTGGTGATCAGGTCTTTCAACAGTCTATTGGAATTCACATGGACACAAGAATTGTGCTCTTTTGTCAGCTGACCTGTTTTTATATTCTTGCGAAGCAGAATTCATTCAAAAGCTTCTACACAAGAACAAATATCTTGCTGTGGCAATCAAATCGACAGTTAGCTATATCTACGACGTTTTATCTATCAACAATTATCATTTTCATTCATATGTAGATTCGATATATCCCAGTGAACTTGATATAAAAGACTCCACAGAGTCTTCCACATCTGCTTCGTACTTAGATATTTTACTGAAAATAAATGTTGACGGCAAACTAACAACTCAACTTTATGACAAACAGGATGATTTCAATTTCTCCATCGTCATCTTCCCTTATCTAAGTGGCAATATTCCACCATCACCTGTGTATGGTATTTATATTTCCCAACTGATACAATACTTGTTCTGCATATTATCAGTTTTTATATCGAGGCTAGTTACTGACAAAGAAGTTGATGTTACAGGGATTTGTACAATCTAAAGTCAATGTTTCGCAAATTTTATGGTCATTATAACGATCTAGTTTGCCAGTACAACTTTCCATCAGCACAAATGCTGTCTGACGTGTTTCATACCAATTGTTAGGCCATTCTTGGCACACTAATTCTGACTACGGTTGCTCTGTTCACCTGATCGGGATGTAGGGCTCACGGCAGGTGTGACCGGTCGACAGAGGATGTTTACTCCTCCTAGGCACCTGATTCCACCTCTGATATGTCCAGGGGTCCGCGTTTGCCTATTTCTCTGATTTGTATTTTCTATTGGAGTTACGTGATTGAATATTGTTAGTTATCTTCACCTTTACTTATTTTAACGTCCCACTCGAGTTCTTCACTCACATGGAGTTATAACCATTGAAAGTGAAGGGCTACAAAAATGTAGGCCTATGCTCAGCGCGTATGACCTTTGAGCAGGGATCCCCGTGGGGATCCGGGTTAAACTAAATCCTCAGTACCCATTCCTTTTTGTAAGAGGCGACTGTATGGGGCGGTCCTTCGGATGAGAGCGCATAAAACGTCTGTGTGTATCGAAACCTACTAACGGCTTATGTGTATCGATACCTACATAACATGTATATGCGTATCGATATCAGTATAACGTTTGTTTGTTTGTTTTATGTCCAGTCGAGAATTTTTCACTCATATTGAGACGTCACCAGTTGTAAGTGAAGTACCACAAATTTAGATCTATGCTTAGCCCTCAGGACCGTAGCAGTGAGGGTTCTTTAACGTGCCAACGCCTACCGTGACACGGGACCTCCGTTTTTAAGGTCATATCCGAAAGACCCGTGATTCTCACTTCTAAATGCCGAGCAGTTGTAAGTGAAGTATCACAAATTTAGACCTATGCTTAGCGCTCAGGGCCGTAGCAGTGAGGGTTCTTTAACGTGCCAACGCCTACCTTGACACGGGACCTCTGTTTTTAAGGTCATATTCGAAAGACCCGTGATTCTCACTTCTAAGTGCCGAGCGTTTGGCGAAAGAGCAATCACTACCTTTTTTTCGTCTTAGCTTTGACGCGGCCATGGCACGAGCGGGGCTCGAACTCACGACCTCCCGGTTACGAAACGCTCTAACCACTGAGCTACCGCGACCGGTTACGTGTTTTTGTGTATCGATATCAATATGATGTGTATATGTGTACCGATACCTACATAACGTGTATTTGTGTATCGATATCAATATAACGTGTATATGTGTACCGATACTTACATAACGTGTATTTGTGTATCGAAATCAATATAACGTGTATTTGTGTATTGATATCAATATAACGTGCATATGAATATCGATACCTACATGACGTGTGTAGAAACCAACATAACATGTATCGATACTTCTACATAACGTGTTTATGTGTATCGAAACTTAAGAGGGCTGATTGATATGTTGTGAGCCTTGTATTGAAGGAGGTTAGCAATAATGCCCTTGTTCAGTCCTACTATTCCTTGTCTAAATAAGGCCGTGTACCCGAAGACTGGGGACATTTGTTCAGTCAGATTATATCGACGAGGTAGCACTCTACAATAAACAAGGTATGTGACTTTTGCAAAATGGACAAAAATAGGAGAAAGAGCAGTGATCCAATATTTGCCAAAGAAAGGTTTAGCACCTAAGGATATCCATACTGATATGGAAACAACACTAGGAAAAGATGCCCCTTCATACGCTACTGTAATTGTAAAACTGTGGGTGGCGGAATTTAAACGCTGTAGACAGAGCCTCGAAGATGATCCCTGTCCTGGAAGGTCTGTCACTGTTGCAACCCCAGAAATAGTCAATAAAGTCCACAATATTGTTATGACTGACAGGCGATGTTACAGAAAGATATATAGCCAATATTGTTGGCATTTCACAGCAAATAGCACATTCCATTCTGACAGAAGATCTAGCAATGAGAACGCTTTCAGTCCCTTGGGTATCAAGACTTCTAACAGTTGATCAAAAGTACACCAGACGCACATTGTGGAGTACTAATCTAAACCTTTTAGATGTAGATCCTGCTAATTTTCTTCAGAGATTTGCTAATATGAATGAAACGTGGGTCCATCTAAAACAGTCTAAATAATGGAAGCACCCTTGTTCAGCCCCGCCAAAGAATTCAAAGACTTTCATCAGCTGAAAAGGTTTATGACCTCGGTTTTCTGGGATGCTTATTGTATTCTAATGGTGGTTTATCTCCAAAGGGACAAACAATCAATGTCATATACTATGCATCACTTCTGAGGCAGTTTCGGGAAAATATTAAACTCAAGCGCCGAGAAAAACTCGGTGAAGGTGTGCTGTTCCACCAGGACAATGCCTCTGTTCCCAAGTCCGTCATTATTATGACTGCCATTAACAATTGTGACTTTTTTAAATTGACTGAGCATCCGCCTTATTCGACTGATCTTGCTTCATCAGATTCATCTATTTCCAAAACTGAGAAAGGCCAATTCCGGTACCCACTTTCAGTCAGGTAATGACGTTATACATGCAGTGAAGGACTTTCTGAACGGTCAAGATTGATTGGTTGATTGTTGTTTTCCGCCACACTCAACAATATTTCAGTTATGTGGTGGCGTCCAGTTTTTATTGGTAGAGGAGAGAACCCAGATACAATGTACCCGAGAAGAGACCACCGATCTTCCGAAAGTAAACTGGCAAAACTTTCTCACATATATCGGCGCGAGCGAGATTCGAACCCTTGCCGACTAGAGGTGAGAGGCCTTGTGATTTTGAGCGCGATGCTCTAACCACTCGGCCACGGAGGCCCGAACAGTCAAGAAAAGGACTTCTTTAAAAATGGCACTGAGGCCCTTAAACACCGCTGGTAAAAGTACATAGATACCGAAAGGGATTATTTTGAAAAACAATGCCATATGTCTGCCAAAATTCAAACCGTACTTATGAGGCTCAAAACATATCAATCAGCCCTCGAATATTTGAAATCACATGCTTTTATCAAGTATGTGCAAACCAAATCCATCAACAACATATCAAAAAAGCTGCCTTAATAGAAGAACGTGATACCATAGAAAAAATGTTATGGCTATGCACATCAAACATCTTTTGCTGTGTAATATTGTATATAGCTTTAAGATTACTTTGGTCTGTATTATGCTATATGTAATAGAATCCTACCTTCCTAACTCTTCTATAATGATCAAAATCAAGCTATCATTTCGTGAAATCATATCCAACAAGCTTTCAAAATACAATTATCAGTTCTACTTAACTTCACTCAGCATTTAAAACTTGAATTAATGCGTGCTGTAATTGAACTAGGGTGTGCTATAATTGAATTAGAGATATCTATCAAACGATAAATTGAGTTCTTTAAACTAATTCAAAGAAAGTTTTATAAATGAAGTACAACTGAGAGAGTTTCGTACTCTTGGGTATATACATGTAAAGTTAAAGTGCAACCTAACATCCAGGAAAAACTGTAGGAGCCTTGATCGCGTTTACACTACATACATATAAAATAACTAATTTAATCTGGATTTGAAGGGACTTTGATACGGTGATAGACGATTAATTGAATGGTGAATAGAGAATAACTTTGGAATTTTCAACATAGGTCGTTGATTGATTGATCTTATATTGTTTTCTGTCTCACTCAACAATTCTTCAGTTATCTGGTGACTTCCAATTTTTTATTGGTTGAAGAGAAAACCCAAATACAATGTACCCGGGAAGATATTACCGACCTTCCAAAGTAAACTGGCAAACTTTCTCACATGTATCGACGAGAGTATGAATCGAACACGCGCCGACTGGAGGTGAGAGGCCTTGTAATTTCAAGCGCGATGCCCTCTCTGGATCCTCAATTATCTTACATTCTCCTAAAGGAAAAGGCTAAGATAACGAACAGTATTCAATCTCGTAATTTCTATAGAAAATACAACTCAGAGATATGGACAAACACGGACCCCTGGACTAACCAGAGGTGGGATCAGGTGCCTAGGAGGAGTATGCATCGCCTGTCGACCTGTCACACCCGCTGTGAGCCCAATATCTTGATCAGGTAAACAGAGTAATCCGCAGTCAGAATTAGTGTGTCAAGAACGGCCTAACAATAGGTGTGAAACACGTCATACAACAAATGACCTAATGGAAGGTTGTACTGGCAAACTAGGTCGTAATAACGACTATAAAATTTGCGAAATGCTGACTTTAGACAAGACTGTACAAACCCCTGTAACATCAACTTCTTTGTTAGTAATACTATATGACCAGGCATTTGTTGAATCACTCGGGGGAACTTGCTGAGCGTCTACTCTAAAATACTAGGGGCTTCATCCCATGCCTCTATTAAGACTTGGCCATGAACACTGGAGACATAACGTAGAATTCTTCAGACCCATTGCCTCTGAGGATTGGTCCACTCCCCTCATGACCCCACCCCTTTCAAGCGGAAACCTTGCATCCACTCCACTCCTGGTTCCTTTACTGAACTTGCCGATATCGACTGATAGAAAATCGGGCTTTTTTTAAAAGGTACTAAATTTCATTAAATTGCATTCAGTAAACACATGTAAATTATAGCGAAAAGGATTATTCCGGATACGGAAAGTAAAAAGGGAAACCTCACTATAAATGGAGAAAACTGGCTATATAGTGGGACTTCCCCATGTACATATGGCATTGTAGTGAGACTGCAGAATAGACTCACTATATAGCCAGTCCTCCGGGTGATGGCGCTGTTGTGTTAGTTAATGTTATTATATAACATCGGCAATAACTTTGATATCATGAATTACCAACACACACACACACACACACACACACACACACACACACACACACACACACACACACACGTATAATAGCAATTATAGCATATACTATATGAGTGCATATACTGCACATTTCACAGAGACAAAAAAAATCAATCAAAGAGTTTACAGAATAACTAACACCGCCAAAAAAAAAAATAACAAGAATTTGTAAATGTTTTAAATAATACAAAAGAAAATTGTAAATATCTATAGTAAAACTATAATACTTATTCTTTAAATAACCTAGTAAATAGCGTTATTGATATCATTTATTTGAGTGGAATTTTTTTTTATCTGGAATAAATTTAACGAAAAGTTTTAGTAATTGATCTTACTGAGTAAATACTACAACAAAATAAGCAGTAAAAAGTTTCATTGTTGTAAAAACTTTTACTAGCAAGTAAGCCGCAGCTTTATCATCTTTATTTGAAATAGGATATGGTATTTTAAATGTCTATCTTGCTAGAGCAATAACAAAATAATCATAAAAATTGTAAACTGTCAACACACATCCCAAAGGGATGAAGAAATTAATAATAAATATACGATGCATGGTTATGTTATTGACTACGGACAATTTTTCACCGTTCCAGTCATAGATTTGTTTAGTTTTATCACATTTTGTTTCTTAAACGTGCTCAACAAAATTCTAATACAAGTAAAAATCAATGTAGTATTAATTATGTATAAATCAGTTTGTTGTATTTATGAATTGTTAATCTTGATCTGGATGATGTTTCAGCAGTTCATGTGTATCGCCATGGGGAGTCACATGTTATCGCCAGTGCTCATACCGATCCTATGCTTATTCAGAAATGGAAACTGTAAGTATTAAATCATTCTACACAACATTTGTCATTAAACTTATCAAAATTCAAAATAGGATATAAATTGCTGTTTCCCCCATTAAATGTCGTTCGAAGAAAACATTAATTTACGTGGTAGCTTTCAATGCCAATTGACTACAGGGAAATATAGTTCGATACTTACTGTGTAAACCGTCATTTCGCGGACGACTTCTGCACTAAAATTCAGGTCATTGCTTGCATACACTGGTTTAATAAGTCTTTCTAAATACCTATATTAATGAAGTAATAATATGAACAACAATCATCTAATTCCACGAAGTACAAAGCTAGTAGTTTTATGTTTCTGTGTTTGTCATAATGTCATAAGCTCCAAATTACATTATTTCATATCTCTTAATAATCCTGTTTTTTTCCCCCACTGCAATCCTGAAAGTCTTTTGGTTCATGAACATGCCATTTGGTTCAAGTACTGAGGCGGATCCAGGATTCGTACTCAAAAAAGGAGGGGCGCCGATATTAAGCCGAGGGTTAATTTGAAAAAAAAAGGGGGGGGGGGGTGTCACCGGGCACCGTACGTAGCTGACCGAGTCGCGAAGCGACGAAAAAGGAATGTTAATAAAGCTTGCTAATAAAATTGAAAGGTATTTCCTGTAATTTGGTGGCAATTCCGGAAAGAAATATATTGTTGTCTACACTGGAATCGAAAAAATTAGCAAATTTACAGAAAATTTAGGAACTTCCCATTCCAATTTCTGACTGTTCAATTTTCATATTCTTGTAAACTAGTCGCTGATGTCAAGGAAAAACGCAAAATTACAAAGCATTTTCAATTTTCGATTAATAAATGTGTAAATTCTAATACCACCAAGAAATTGAAATTTTTACCTCATCTTATGACCAGTCTTGTTATTCACTCTTCCATGATGTCATTAGCAACGGCAGTTGTTACGTAGCTATAGCTAATCTGATTGTCCGCCATAACCACCGTCAAACAGTAATGTGACGTTCATCAACGTAATGGATTAAATGCTGACTTTCACTTTTACATATATGATATAACTGAGGCAGTATAGTTAATATACATGCATGGGGGACGTTTAACAGCGACATTCTTTACCCAGATAGATTGGAAAATGTTAGATTTGTGCCAATCCCCAAATCGAAAAGCAATGTCAACAAATTAGTACAATTGTTTACGATGGGTGAAAGCTTGCGGACGACCACACGCACAGCTGAATCCACAAAAAATCACTTGTCACACGTATGCCTGCTCCAAGGTAAAATAATATTATTTTGTACACACTTCATTTTTGTAGAATTACGTGAAGAAAAAAAAACCTTTCTTCGTATTCAGATGGATAACGCTGGTCGTAAAGATGCATATTCTAAGGTTAAGGAGTACGTGTATGTGCATTGTTTACATTGAACATTACAAAATTGTCTTTGCATTGAGCCTTTGTATGTGTATAAGTATGAAATATTTAACATAGGACGTAGATACAGGGAGGCAGAGGTCAATAAATGTTTACTTTAACTCGATTATCACGGTCTGATCAAATGGGGGGGGGTTGTCCAAAATTCTTGACAAGCGAAACAATCCTCTTAAAAATATTTGTTTAGCTGATCTTAAATTCTAATTCCTGAGCTGGGGCAATGGCATTTCAATTCATAACTACCATAATTTATAAAAGAATGAGGAGGGGTGAGTTGTCAAATAAAATATAGTTTGATGTCACATACACATGTAAAATATATATGTTTTAGGTATATGTATATGAACTGTTAGTATTTAGTTTATTATCATTATATGTCTCCTAAAGTATAACATGATTGTTTGTCATCCTGTTTGGTGAATCAATCAATAAAATAATCGAATTCAAAAAAGTGGAAGGAGGGGGATGGAGGACTTACTGATTCTATGGCTGTTGATGACTCCCCCCCCCCCCCCCCCCCCCTTTTTTTCTTCTTCTCTTACGTTATTTTTTTTTTATTATTATTATTTTATTTTTATTATTATTTTGAAATTCTTACTGAAAATTTACAGCTTTGGACTTCTGTTGTTTGCGACACTTTTTTTTTTTTGGAGACAATGGACCCTCAAGAGAATATCCAGATCCCCTGCCTCTTTGAAATAAATAAGTGCACGTTCTTTAGATTTCAAAGAAAATACATCTTTATCATAATAGTTAAGCGAGAAATCGCCCGGCATCAGTTGGAGACCTCTCATTGTCGTATCATCGCTCGCCATTTGTTGACGGAGGTCGGAGTCGCGTGCGTTGCTATACGTGGGCGGGGCGTGGAAGAGTGAATTGTACTTAAAAATGAAAAATTTGAGTCAACAACCCCTGTTTCAAAACTGCAGAAAATATGTAGAATTTATATAAATTCTGATGAGAATTTTTAATTAAGGTGGCTCACGACACCTTAAAAGAGTTTCTTAAATATATGCAAGTACGATATGATTTAATTATGAAAGATAAATGATAATATGTGAGGTGTGAAAAAAAAAAACCCCAGAAAATGTGCAATTTTGGATAAAAAAAATAATTTCAATAAATACGAACAAAAGACTCCGTCGGATCTGAAATGCGAGTCAGTGATTTTACACTTTATCTGCTGAGCTATGATAATAAACAGACAAATCGATCAATCCAAGTAATTTCACAAAATATGTAAATCCCCATTTTGTGACGTGTGTCACAAAACGTATTTATGTCTTGGTGTAAGGAGCCACCTTCAGCCGAGTGGGCGTTTTTCTGAACTGTTATCCGAGTAATTGACGGGGACTTAATTTCCACGGCGGACTCAACGACTCTTTTTCAAACGCCACGGAAACTATGGGTACCTGTATAATATCATGAAAAGGGTTTGTGCCCGACATTTAGCGTCCCATCAGACGAACTAACATCCTGCACGATACGATACAATGTATACATAGCATGTCATTCTGACATACGAAAATTTGTATACTTGCAGAGTAAAAAAATTAGGGTTATAACGAATTTAAAACCTTCGTGCCTATCCCAGTTATGTCATCTCTAGCAAGCATGCGAAGAGGTGCAGTGAAGACTATGTAATTGATTTATTTTTTTTTTCACCTTTTGGGAGACTGTAAGTTTCCTGTCGGTCTGTCGCAATTAGATTTTCGCATTTTTCCTTATCATGCTTTGATTTAGAAAGCTGAAAGTATGTATAGGTGGTCTAGTACTCTATGTTTACAGATCAAGTTGAAGTTTCGTCACAGTTGAGTGAATTTTACGATATACGGGACTTTGTTCGAAATTCAGTTTTCCGGACTTATAAGGAATTAGGAATCTACGTGGTTACCTAATGAGTAGATACAGAACAAGCTTCACGTTTGTTAGGTTTGACCAATTCTAATAAAAACTGAAAGGCGTATTTTCATGGTTGAATGAACTTTTTCAATTTTGAAAAATTAACATCCGCCCGATCCTCCAAACATACAATAGTCAGCATATAATGGCATCTCTCAAATAAATAAGGGACGCTGGTAGGGGACTTTTAAAAGACTCTCAGAATGCCTCTTGTTGTTGTTTTTTAATATGTCTGGGGTCGATCACAGTGGAAATCTTATGGGCTACAGGCGAATGTGTCAATGTCAACATACATCACGCCGCACTCGCTTACATCATACATTTCCATTGGTTTACATACACGTTTTGAAGGTACATTTGCAGTACTTCGAAATTTCAATCCTTTTCAATAACATTCACATTGCTTATAAACTTTCTAAACTGTGAGAGTTCTATGAATCCCCCCCCCCCAATGGCAGTCAAGGGACAGAACGTTTGAAGTGTGGATTCATCTAATTAAATGACTTACGGTCACGAGTGCTTTCTGACAAATTTTGCAGGTTATCGAAAGAAAATGTGGATTAAACATTTTAAAGATTTATTGCTTGGTTATTTATTCATATCCAATAGTGCTTTAAAATTCTGTGACATTTTACAACCTGTTCATATTTTAAACTCCCTTATTGAAAACAGTTGTTAATTTACCCTTCGGTAGCAGGATCAAAAATCTGTGACTGATTGCATGAAGAGTCCTTTGAAGCCCGACATTACAAACTGCTCTAGTACAATATAACAAGCATTCCGAGAGTACTGCACAAGCAATACATGCCCCCTACTATCTGCAATAATGCAGTCCTCTCCTATTTTCTTTATGGAGAGGGGGGGGGGGGGGGGGGATACAACTCCATAGGATTTCCGTAATGGTGCAAGTGCGGGAGTGATTCACTCCAGCAACGAATTTGGCTAAAATCATAAATAAGTGACAATAACATTTGCATCTCTTACCTGGACTAAAAAAATGTAGTTGTGGAGGATAAAAATTAATCCAAATATATAAGTACAGTCCACATATTGGTTATTTTTCGTGTGTACCACATCGCAACTTTAATTTCTCCGCCATGTTTACTGACCTTGATCGATTTTATTTAGGACAGCCAATGAGAATCCAAGAGCGGATCTTGAACTGAATAAACAAATATTGCGGTAATATGAAATTTCCATCATGAACGCTTTTCTTCAATGTGGTTTTTTTTTTTTATTATTATTATTATTTAATTCAGCATCAATAAATATACAAATCATTCAATAACATCATTTCCTTACAGCATCAGTGTTCTACATATTCAAACATATGTTATACATCAATGTTCTACGTATTCAAACATATGTTATACATCAATGTTTTACATATTCAAACATATGTTATGCATCAATGTTCTACATATTCAAACATATGTTATACATCAATGTTTTACATATTCAAACATATGTTATACATCAATGTTTTACATATTCAAACATATGTTATACATCAATGTTTTACATATTCAAACATATGTTATACATCAATGTTTTACATATTCAAACATATGTTATACATCAATGTTCTACGTATTCAAATATATGTTATACATCAATGTTTTACATATTCAAACATATGTTATACATCAATATTCTACACATTCCAATATATGTTATATATCTGTGAATTTGAAGTGTATACATGTACTAATATTCAGTCATTTCAATATATAATACAATTTTATAATTGAATGCATTTTAGTTTGTAAAATATTATGTATTCTAATAGCGGAACATGTTTTTATATCAAATATATTTTAAATATGAATGCATTTCATAGGATATACGATAAAGTTTACAATAGTTAGGCCGAATTGTCAAGTCATAAATATACAGAACACACGAAAGGCTACCTTCGTTTACCTGTAAGGCAGACTGTCACATACACCAGGAGTCCATTTGCCTCCAGGTAAACAAAGTGTGAAGGAGCGGTCTCCCTCTACACCGGGCCTCTCATATACCAAATTCAAAAGGACGAACATAAATCAAGATGTATCAAAATTTGTACCAACTTTCTTAAATATATTTTAATACATATATTTGAATAAGATTTTTCTGCAATTGCATTGATATGTATTTAAAGCCCGTTTCACTGAATTGTATAGAATCCCACTATTACAAGAAGTTTCAGTTCTTCTACATTTCATTTTATATTTATAAATCTTCAGTGCAATGAAAGGGAGAGGAATATTAAGAGTCTCTGATAGGTTTATTTCATTATAAAAAGCCTATGTTTCCAGGAAACATCAAGATTGAGTACATTGTTAATCCTTTCCCATATTCTTATGCAAGCATTTATAAAGTGTTCTATGTTTTCAATTTCACCACAGTTTTCACAGTATTTTTGTACATTTTGGATTCCATTTGCTTGCATTCAAATTATTATTTAAAAGTTTATGTAACAATTTCTAAAACAGTGTTGTTACGTCAGTTCATTGTCTTGACAGTACTTTATTTTTCATACTGTACTGAGCCTAGTCCAGTATTATGAAGAGCAGGCCAATATTATCAAAAGCAGGCCAGTATTATGAGAAATAATGGACTGAAAGTAAAAACAATAGAAGCGTTCGAATCACTTTCCCCTGTTTCGAGGAGTATCGTATAACGACAATTGAAATGATGAGCACCGGTCGCGGTAGCTCAGTGGTAAGAGCGTTCGCTTCGAAACCGGGAGGTCGTGAGTTCGAGCCCCGCTCGTGCCAACCTAAGACGAAAAATAGGTAGTGATTGCTCCTTTGTCAAACGCTCGACATGTAGATTGATTGATTGATTATTTATTGCTTTCCGCCACACTCAACAATTTTTCAGTTATCTGGTGGCGTCCAGTTTTTGATGGTGGAGGAGAGAACCCAGATACAATGTACCTGGGAAGAGACCACCGACCTTCCGCAAGTAAACTGGCAAACTTGCTCACATAACGCCGCGGCCGAGATTCGAACACGCGCCGACAGAGGTGAGAGGCTTTGTGATTTTGAGCCCGATGCTCTAACCACTCGACCACGGAGGCCCCTCTCGACATGTAGAAGTGAGAATCACAGGTCTTTCGGATATGACCTTAAAAACGGAGGTTCCTTGTCACGGTAGGCATTGGCACGTTAAAGAACCCTCACTGCTAATGCCCTGAGCGCTAAGCATAGATCTAAATTTGTGGTACATCACCTACAGCTGGTGACGTCTCAATATGAGTGAAAAATTCTCGACGGAACGAAAAACAAACAAACCATGGAATGAGCTAAGAGATTTTTTTTGTGAATTAAAGACAAGAGTTGACTTTATGAGCCATTAAAGTTTATGAATTCTAATACATGTAAATGAAATATTAAAAAGAAATCCGAAACGAAAGATAAATAAATTTGTATATACTAACGTACATTTATACGTGCTTTTTGCGTTTAAATGCATTTGTTTTAGATAGAACAATGTTTTAAGTAAGATACAAGACTTCGATGGTTTATTATGTCAGGCAAGGGACTGATCACTCGCCGCTACGCGGCTCGTGCTAGTCCCGTATCTGACATATTAGACCATCTTCGTCTTGTATCCCTTACATAGTGAAACTGATGTTTGTTTATCTGACATTTTTGCGAGTTTTAAGAAATAAATTGTTTTCCATAAAGATTTAGGAATGTCAAACTTTTCCGTCCAAAGGTTTTTTTGTGATTGGCTTTATGAACTTGTTATCAACTAATATGTTATAGAAGAAAGATGATTTAATATTCGATATGTTAATAAAGTTATTTCCTTTAAATAATACATACATATTGTCTTTAGTATTAATATATGGGGCTTTTTTGCAGTCAACTATGTGTGTAAAGCGGTTGAACATTGTTTTTAAAATATAGTATTCACAGATAATATTGTTTCTATGAGATATTAAATCTTGAAAATATTTAAAATCTCTAAATACACCATTTTTATCATATAAGTCTTTGGTGGATAGAACTCCTGACTTGACGTACTTGGGAAAATAAAATGGGTGGTTTTTGAACTGAAATAGGTTATTTTTCCAAATTGGTAAAGATAAGAATTCATCCGAAGTTGTCATATAGATATATTTAATCATTTTGGTTTTGTTAAAAGCGCAAATTACTTCTTTATAGAACACAGGCAGAAATGTCATATCTTTATATTCTTTTACATCTCTTAAGTTTCTTTTAATTATATACCTCAGCGATAGATTTTCTTTTTGAAGAACTAAATCCAGTCTCTTAACATTTCTTGAACAATCCAAGAAGCTTTTAATGAGAAAAATTTAGATTCAACATCAATAAAATTGATTCCACTTTTCCAATAAGTATATTTCCTTTGATTCTTTCCCTGCTATTACATATAAAATTAAACATCGTTCTGTTCAGTTGCTTAAATATTTCATCAGGTTGATTGGAAATTATCGACGCATTGTATTACTATTTAAAAACGATGAGATTATTGATTATTTCCTTTTTACCAAATATAGTTCAATTTCTTTTTCCCAAGCTACCAAGTATGCTTACAATTTGATCAATTTTTCCCATCCAATTTTTTTCTTGACACAATATTTTGTTATGTGCAATATATATATATATATATATATATATACCAAGTGTTTGAATTGGATTGTTTGTTGTAATTAACATCTTCAATCTTTTCACATGTGTTTTTGAAAGAACCTACCAGTATACATTCTGATTTCTTTAGATTAAGCTTTGGACCTGCGACTCCAGAGAATTTTTTTACAGTGTGAATTACTTGTTTTACTGATTACACATCTTTTAGGGTGCTTGTGGAATCATCTGCATGTTGTATAAGTTTTATCTCTTTGTTACTTTCAAATTCAAAACCGTGTATTGTATTAGAAGATCTAATTCGTGTGGATAACATCTCTGCTGTCATGATGAACACTAATATTGATATTGGACAGCCTTGACGAATACCTCGAGTCATTTTACAAGTTTTAGATATGTAACCGTTATTTTTTTACTCGAAATAAAGGTTTATTATATAAGGTTTTAATCCAGTCCATAAAATTTGTTCCAAATTTAACGCTTTTAGGGTTTCAATCATAAAACTCCATTCCACGGTATCAAAGGTTTTTTCGAAATCTAAAAATAATAAAATGTCATCTTCGTTATGATCTTCACAATAGTCAAAAATATCTTGAATTAATCGAGCATTATTCCCAATATATCTACCCTTAATATTAGCAGATTGGTCTATATTTATCAGTTTTGATATGACTGTTTGTAAACGTTTAGCCAAAAGAAATGCAAGAATTTTATAATCGCAATTTGTTAGACTAATTGGTCTATAATTTCTGACATTTGACTTTTCACCTTTTTTATATATGAGACTTATTATTGACAGCCTCTGCGATTTTGGGAACTCTTTACTTTCAAATGATTTTATCAAAGAACTGAAGAAGTAATGCTTTATATCATTCCAGAAAATTAATTTTCCAAGATTAAAAAAGTATGATGAACATTTTTCTCCATATTTTATCCAGTAAGCCTTTGATCTTATATAGGCTCCTTTTGATTTATTTTCATATATATCGTTCAATTCTTTTTCTAGATTTATTTTTTCTGTATAATTTATTTCCTCCGGGGAGCTAATTTCAATTATTTTTTCCTCGATTTTCTTAGCCTTTTCTTTCAAACTTTTACTTCTCTTTATTGAAAATTCTACAGAAATCTGCTTAATTAAATATTTAACATTTTCTCAACGTTCATGAGGACATTCGATAGCATTAATTTCTAATTCTTTTTCCATTAACATTTGTTTTGCACAGTAATCTTTATCTAATAGAACGGAAGTATTCATTTTCCAATATCCGGATCCTCTCTTATTTTGATTTATTATTAGGTCCACTCTGAGTCCGAGGTGATCACTTAATCTATTATCATTTACTTTTTGGCAGTTTCGTAATGTTAAAAAGTCAATAGAATAAATGAAGTTTTTTGATATAAATGCATAGTCAATTCTGCTGTATGGTACATTATGTGCATTGCACCATGTAAAACCTGATTTATTTTCGTTCATTTTAGTCCAAATATCACTTAATCCAAGCTGTCTGAGTAATAAAATTAATTGATTTTTACTAATGTCAAAATCTTGATTTTCATCAAGCTTACAATTAAAGTCTCCAAAAATGAGTAAATTTTCGATATTAGATGCTTTTTTTTTTATCCAAGATTTAGAATTTGTAAAAAAGGATTTTCTATCTAGTACTTTGTTTGGGGCATTTTCATTAGCAATAGCCAAAAAAAACCCCGTGTCATTGAACTTAATATTCAGTAATATCTTACGCCCATCACTGGATCTATAAATTCAAAAGCAAGATTTTTACTAAAAAGAATTGACACACCTCTGCTCGCGGACGATTCTGAAAAGCAATGATAGCTAGTACCTCGCCACCTTGCATTATATGAGTTTCTTGTAATAACACGATATCAACATCTAAATCTTGTAACCAATCATACAATGTATTACGCTTATTATAATCATTTAAACCACTAGCATTTAAAGAGCAGACATTTAACAAAGGACTTATGATCATCGAAGGGCTAGTGTTCTAATAACTTAATCACTGTCCATGTCTGACCTATCGTCTCCATCAGCAGTGGGTAGGTTGTCACGTGGCCGTTTGTTATTGTCATCTTTCAGCTGACTAACAAAAGCTGTGGTCTGCTGCTGCGTGTTCCTGGGCGCTTTTCGAGCTGACCGCCTAGGTACAGAGTCGCTACGTGGCTTTTTCGTTTGTTTTTTTAGCGACGGCTTTAATAATTTTACCAAGCTTGTTCAGGCCCGGCCAGGCTTCTGGGCGTGTATTTAGCGTGGCAGCTTCGTCCAAACCGCTCCTCCAAAGATCGTCTCGTGTAGCTTCTACCACAGTTGTGTTAGGGTCAAGCTCTTATAATGCATCCTGGAATGATTTCACTTGCTTGAATTTTGTCTCAATAATTGCTGTCATAACCTCAACTTTCTCTGTTTCCCAAGACGATGGCACCAATTCACTTTGCTTCTAAAGCATTAGATGCGGAACGAATACGATCAGCCGCTGATATGTCGCCATTCCGTAATGCTTTCGTGAGCTGGAAGGGATATTCTATAGATTTATGTATCTCTCCATTGACTTTTACATCACATGCATTGAAATTTGAAAGGGCATTTTCGTGCCCTCGAAAAACAATGTTTTCTTGGGTTCCGTAGAATTCACAAATAACGGAACCAGGCCCATGCCCAGCTTTCTTGCAGACTTTACAACACTTATCATTCGAACAATTTCTAGCAAAATGTCCGGATTTCCAACATTTCTGACACTTTACCTTCGGTTTTGAGATGTTCTGGCCATAATGATAGACACGGCATTTTTCCCCCGACACAATATCCTGTTCTAGGCAGAATGACACCCTCTGGTAATGGCGAAATGTAAATAAAGCGATTTCCATTTTGCACTCTTGTCAATTTACTGGATTTCTAATATTTTCATATCTCAATTCACTTTTAAGTTCTATGTTGAATTGCTTTAACATGCCAATGATTTAAGTATCCTGAACTGAAAGTGGAATTCCAGCAACGGTAACTTTCAGAACTGGATCTCTTGGGTGTAATGCTCCGGGTGAAATGGAATTAGAGTCATAGACTTGCACGGTTTGGTTCTGAAACTCAAAACCCTCCTGAAGCAACTTTTGTCTGGATTCTCTGTTCTTCATATAGACTCGCCATAAATCGCTATCTAATTGCAGACATTTTACATTATCTCCAACTATGTTTATGATTGCATAAAGAATGTCATAATCTACAACTCTACTATTATCATCGAGAAGTTCACTAGTCCAGATGGTATTCTTCCGAAAATTCTAAAAAAATATTTCTAACTCCATAAAGACACCTTTAACTAAACTCTTTAACTTATCCCTCGAAAAAGGTCAACTCCTTAATATTTGGAAAAAGGCTGGTATCACGCCTGTATATAAAAATAAAGGTGATCCACAAGATCTTACTAATTATAGATCAATATCACTAACAAGTTCAGTATGTAAAATTATGGAAAACATTATATTCAAACACCTGTATAATTTTGTTCATGATAATGAATTATTATTAAAACAACAGTCAGGCTTCCAGACAGGTGATTCCACTGTAAATCAGCTTATAGAAATTTATAACAATATTATTTCAAATTTGGACAAAGGTAAAGACATTAGATTTGTCTTCTGTGATATTTCTAAGGCTTTTGACAGAGTCTGGCATAAAGGTTTATTACATAAATTAAGAGTAAATGGTGTCCAAGGTAATATTTATCAATGGATTGAAAACTATATTAGTGATAGAACTCAAAGAGTAGTCTTGGATGGTTATTCATCTACCTATAAGGGTACTGAAGCAGGTGTGCCTCAAGGGTCAGTATTGGGGCTTTTTTTATTCTTATTATATATAAATGACATAAATTCTAATCTAGTAAACCATATAAGATTATTTGCAGATGACACGTTTCTATTTGTTATAGTAGATAAAGATGTAGTTAGTTCAGCAAAATCATTAATATCTGATCTGGAAATTATTAGATGCTGGTCTAAACAGTGGGCTGTTAATTTTAATCCAGATAAAACTGTAAATGTAGATTTCACTAGAAAAGCAGTCTCCCACCCTGCAATATATTTTGGTACCCATGGTGACGAAATTGTAAAATGTGACAGATATATTCATCTAGGCCTTCAATTTCAATCAAATGGTAGTTGGTTATCACATATTCAAGGAATCTATCAAAAAGCATGTAAACGTCTCAACATTCTTAGAAAACTGAAATATAGACTTAATAGAGATTCACTTATTAAAAAATATTTTTCATTCATAAAGCCAGTACTTGAATATGCTGATGTTGTATGGGATGGGGACAGTGAGCAAGATTGTACATATTGAAGCAGCAAGAATAATTACATGAATGAGATATAATTCTTCCAGAAGTAAACTATATTCCTAATTGGGATGGGAACCTTTAGAAATTAGAAGAAAAAAAACATAGGCTTATTCTCTTCTATAAAATTGTAAAACAGTATGCCCCAAATTACCTGGTAGAGATGTTAGAATCTTGCAAGTCATCAAATCATAATTATAACCTTAGAGCCAATAATACTTATGCTATCCCTCAAATTAGAACATCGTCATACATGAATAGTTTTGTTCCAGCGACAATTAAACTCTGGAATAATCTTTCAGAAGACATACAAAATTCATCTACCATTGCATCATTCAAAACCAAACTTAAAAAGCCCACAAGACATACACATACCAAATTATATAACTACGGTAAACGTAAAGTAAATATTATACATTGCCAGCTTCGCAATCAAGCTAGCAATCTTAATGCACATCTTTATGATCATTGTCTTGTCAATAATCCCTCTTGTAATCATTGTGGTCATCCATGTTAGGATAGTTACCATTACTTCATAGAATGTCCACATTACAATGTACTTAGCAATATACTAACTACATAATCTAAAAACTGTTATCAGTATCCCTGTAACAATTGAAATGCTATTGTGTGGTGTCAATGAGGAATATTTTAATACTAACTCAAAAATATTTGCTATAGTACATTCCTTTATTGATTAAAAGTAAAAGATTCAGTAGTATTTGATACTATTATTTACATTACATATATACTATTGTAATATATATATATATATATATATATATATATATATATATATCAATGTACTCGATACTCCACTGTATAGTGAAACATATTGTTGTCATACTGCAAGCTGGCACGTACATGTGCTTTGTATTCCATTTGTGTAACTCTATTACTATCATATTCTTTGTAATATATTCTATTATTGTATTTTCATGTATTATATTAATATCGTGATAATCTGACCTATGATCAATGAAGAGGGCTTACATAGACAGTGTGCCTGCTGCCCAATCCTATTTATGTATATTTATTATATATACATGAATAAAATATTGTTCAAATCGATATCAAGCTCAAAAATATATTCATTCCCATTAACATTTGCCTTGGACACTTATAAAAAAATGTTTCTGCTTATTCTTATAAAAACTGACTAGCTAGATATAAAAGAGATCATTTTATTTTAAACCTAATTAAAAAGTTCAGGGCCTTGGAGGCCCGACATCGCAATCATAGAATGTTCAGAATTGGGCATGTATATATTGTTTTGACAAAATAACATTGTCAACTGTTTTATGGTGTACTTTTAAGAGAATTCATAGAGCGGCAAGTCATAAATATTCAGAATAACTAAATAAAGAGATGTTTTCCAGCTTGCCGGGCCTCTGAGACCCTATGAAGCTACTGAAAGGTTAATTAACACTCGTATTAATCAATTAATTTTACTTGCTTACAATGAAACTCCAAACATTCTGATTGATTATATATTGCTTAACGTTCCGCTTGGGAATTTTTCACTTATATGGAGATTGCCGGTGAAGGGCTGCAAATATTAACATTATATGCTCGGCGCTTAAGACCTTTGAGCAGGGAGGGATCTTTAACACGCCACACCTGCCGTGGCACAGGACCTAGGTTTTTGCGGTCTCATCCGAAGGACTGCCCCATTCAGTTGCCTCTTAGGCAAGCAAGGGGTACTGAGGATCTATTCTAACCCGGGTCCCCAGACATTCTGAAATATGCGGATGTACATATCTAAACCGTGGATGTGTTACAATTTAGCTAGTGTATATAGTCATTTACTCTAAAGGCTACCTTAAAATGCTAAAACCATTCATTACTTTATTCACTGGTTCCTGATTTACTTAGCTATATTTCGAGTAATAACTCTCAAAAGTCATGTTCTGGAAGCGTGTAGAGAATATATGTAATCGGTTTGTTTCCACCATGCATGTCTTCTCCACCAGACATAGTATGCCTGTTCCAGATTTCCATCAGAGATAGTATGCCTGTTCCAGATTTGCACCAAAGATAGTATCCCTGTTACAGATTTCCACCAGAGACAGTATGCCTGTTGCAGATTCTACCAGAGATGGTATGCCTGTTACAGATTCCACCAGAGATAGTATCCCTGTTTCAGATTTTCACCAAAGACAGTATGCCTATTCCAACTTTCTACCAGAAATAGTATCCCTGTTACAGATTTCCACCAGAGACAGTATGCCTGTTACAGATTCTACCAGAGATGGTATGCCTGTTACAGATTCCACCAGAGATAGTATCCCTGTTTCAGATTTTCACCAAAGACAGTATGACTGTTCCAACTTCCCACCAGAAATAGTATCCCTTTTCCAGATTTTCACCAGAGACAGTATCCCTGTTCCAAATTTCCACCAGAGACAGTATGCCTGTTCCAGATTTCCACCGGACATAGTATCCCTGTTTCAAATTTTGACCAGAGATATTGTTCCTGTTCCAGATTTCCAGCAGAGACAGTATGCCTGTTCCAAATTTCCACCAGAGATAGTACGCCTGTTCCAGATTTTCACCAGAAATAGTATCCCTGTTCCAGATTTCCACCAGAAATAGTATCCCTGTTCCAGATTTGCATTAATTACAGTATCCCTGTTTCAGATTTCCACCAGAGATAAGTATGTCTGTTCCAGATTTTCTACCAAGTTATTCAAGTTGTTCTATAAATACAGAGATAGATACACAAAACAGCTGTTTTTAATAATGTTCATGCTATTTATATTGGGTTACTCCTGTTCTACTTGAAAAATCCGATGAAAGACAGAAGGAGAAACGTGCAATTTTGTTCCTTCAGAATTTAATAGCTAAAGCCGCTGTCGGACAATCTGCATTTTGATCATGGAACTGTTTGTGTTTCCATGGAACAGTTTCATTATGAATGTGATCTTGAGTTTTCCCTACACATTATAATACAACCTTGGAAACTGAATAGCTTTAATAATTAGGGAAGTTTTAAATGCATGTGCAGGTTTATGATATGTTATCTGTAATCAGAGCTTCAACTCTTTCAATATTTCCCTGAATGACTGCCATACAAACCAAATATTAAGTGGTATATATCGTTAAAGTTACGTGTATATTCAAGATAGATTTGTGTTTATTTACGAACGTTTTGCGTTATAATGCGAAAGATACGCGTTTATTCGTGAATGTTAAACGTTACACCGCAAACATTTAGCGTTATAACCCAAAAATTACATTTTAGCTACGAAAATAAGCTTAATGGGCTTTTGTACAAATTTCATGAATACACAAGGAGTTTTAAATTATTTATAATACCCAGAACTGATACTGATATATCATTCCCATAATTAATACCGATATATCATCCCCATAACTGATAGATATATCATCCCCACAACTGATAGATATATCATCCCCACAATTGATAGATATATCATCCCCACAACTGATAGATATACCATCCCCACAACTGATAGATATATCATTCTCACAATTGATAGATATATCATCCCCACAACTGATAGATATATCATCCCCACAACTGATAGATATATCATTCTCACAACTGATAGATATATCATCCCCACAACTGATAGATATATCATTCTCACAATTGATAGATATATCATCCCCATAACTGATAGATATATCATTCCCACAACTGATAGATATATCATTCCCATAACTGATAGATATATCATCCCCACAACTGATAGATATATCATTCCCACAACTGATAGATATATCATCCCCACAACTGATAGATATATCATCCCCACAACTGATAGATATATCATTCCCACAACTGATAGATATATCATTCCCACAACTGATAGATATATCATTCCCATAACTGATAGATATATCATTCCCACAACTGATAGATATACCATTCCCACAACTGATAGATATATCATCCCCACAACTGATAGATATATCATCCCCACAACTGATAGATATATCATTCCCATAACTGATAGATATATCATCCCCACAACTGATAGATATATCATTCCCATAACTGATAGATATATCATTCCCACAACTGATAGATATACCATTCCCACAACTGATAGATATATCATCCCCACAACTGATAGATATATCATCCCCACAACTGATAGATATATCATTCCCACAACTGATAGATATACCATTCCCACAACTGATAGATATATCATCCCCACAACTGATAGATATATCATCCCCACAACTGATAGATATATCATTCCCATAACTGATAGATATATCATCCCCACAACTGATAGATATATCATCCCCACAACTGATAGATATATCATCCCCACAACTGATAGATATATCATTCCCATAACTGATAGATATATCATTCCCATAACTGATAGATATATCATTCCCACAACTGATAGATATATCATCCCCACAACTGATAGATATATCATTCCCATAACTGATAGATATATCATTCCCATAACTGATACAGATTAAATGGGATGTAGTTCTACATTTGGCTTTAACTTTTTTTAAATAGGCTATTCTTTACTTTGCAAATAACGTTCAACTTCATTGTGCAGACCAAAAATCAGCAAAGTTTGGCAATGAATTTAAAGTAATACAACAGTCGCCGGATAGCTGAAAAATTGCTCAGGCGACTATAAATAAAAAAAACCAAACAAACAAATAAAGTAATACACACTATACAAAAATATTAAAAATTAATATAATGATATGTTTGTGATTGAATATATATATACAGGTAATCTGACTAACTCGTCGTGGATCTGAAGTAATAAACTTGTCAAATCAACATCCATAAAATAATGATCATCTCTTTCTGACAATAATTCCCGTTCGTAACCTCCAATCTGCATTGACCTCGGAGGTCACAAGTTCGGGGAAATGTGGACGAGAGGCACTACGCTAGTGTCATGCATATTCGTAAACATGCCGGGAAGTGAAACTGACTGATTCTGCCATAAAAAAGACAAGAACAAGACGTAAATTCAAGTATAAACAAAAACAGAACCTGCATCAGCGATCAGATTGATAGATAAAATGAATTAAAGATCATTTAAACCGATGAAACTACTGCAGATTTAGCGAAGATCCTCATGGGGCCTCCTGGTATTGAATTCATCCAATATGCCAATTCTATTGAAAACTCATTATCAAAATGTCATTTTCAAGAATGGCACATTTCCGCAATCTTTACCTCTTTTTACACTTACGATAGTTAAAGTCATTCCTGACACTATGTGATATTTTAAAACAAACGGAATTTTTAGTTACCCACGTCAGTTTCCATTTTCGTATGACCTCGGTCTCAGCAACTCGATCATGTTCAGCATTCATCGTCCTCTTATCCTAGAATACGACGGTGATATCCGACGCTACAGCGTTTATACGAAACGTTCCCAGTAGGTATACTCTCAAGCAATATCCCCCCCTTTTTTATTGGAGGTTATATTAGTTATACCGATAGGTGTTACTTGGTGCATACTTGCGTAGTTGAAAAATACCGTCAGTTACAGCTTGTATTGCTTTAAGGTCAGTACAAATCATTCAGTTAAAAAGACCCTGTTTTCCAAGTAAGAATCTTTAATGTTTCTGCATTACAAATCTATGAACAAAAGAAATATGTCTTAATTTTATTTACTAGATACATTCAAATATGCCAAATGACCTTTGTTTAAAGTCACATCCCATAACCTAGTTATTATCATTCCTTATACAAACCGGTCGCGGAAGCTTAGTGGTATAGCGTTCGCATCGTAAACAGGACGTCGTGAGCCCTGCTCGTGCCACGACCACGTCAAACCTAATACGTAAACATATGTAGTGATTGTTCCTTCGCCGAACGTTCGGCATTTAGAAGCGAGAATGACGGGTCTTTCGGATATGACCTTGAAAACGGAAGTCCCGTGCCGTGGCAGGCGTTGGGACATTAAAGAATCCTCACTGTCACAGCCGTAATTGCTAAGCATAGGTCAAAATTTGTGGTACTTCACTTACAGATAGTAAAATCTCAATATGGGTAAAAAAATCTCGACGACATGTAAAGCAACCAACCAAACCTTATACAAAGTACAAATCTCTAATTTTTATCTATCTTTTTATCTATCACTGGTAACCTGGACTTTGAGCAAATGGAATTTGTTTGAAGTCATTACATACCACCTCCTTACCAATCTTTGTACTAAGTATGAACATCTAATGGTCCTCCGTTATCTAGTTATATTTCATGAGCTTGACTATATGTATAATTACTGAATCTGAAATAACCAAGTTAGCATGCAATAAATCTTTTTGATTAGACAATCATATGCTGAAAACGGGCAACCACTTACCCCCCCCCCCCCCCCCCCCCCCGCCACAAAAATATATAATCTGTTTTTCTCAAAATACATACCTTACATTGTGGAATTCAAATTATATCACTACTATTAAATCTGATCTTTCACAAATGGAATTGTACAAAAAAGGCAACGAAAGTTTACTTTAAATTTAGCAAGTACTTTTCATCTCACAATCCTGGAATATTTTTCCGTATTTTTGACCACACATCAATCCAGTCCTTTTATATGGTTGTGTTGGGACCTTTGAATCCATTCTGATCAAAATCTAGAAAAGATAAGAGTGTAATTAATAATTTGAAAAAATTAAAACGTGAAAAATTTCATACTAAGTTTTGTAGACAAGTTTCGGTTGTTCACAAGAAAGCACCAACTTTAAGAGTTTTTTCAGAACTTTGTAGATTTTCTCTGCCTAACAACTTGTTGTTTACGATTTCCCCCTAAACTTTGTTTTTCACTTTTAATGATCAAAATCTACTGTCCAGTGTGTTTAAAGAGTTACAGAAAAAACATTAAGGCTATATATAATCACAAAAGTTATTTTAGAGTTTATTATTTGTTTTGGAAACAAAGATTGCGTTATGTTATTGTTTACGAAGTTCTTAAATGAAATGGATATGGATCAAAGTTATATATATATATATATATATATATATAGATCAAAGTTATATATATATATATATATATATATATATATATATATATATATATATATATCACATTTCAATATTCTTTAGGTAAAATGTGTCATCTAAAAATTAAATTTGTGACTGTACAAAACTAAGATGCTTTAAATTACGAAATTAACATTTCACTGGTTTGTTTGTAAACATAAAGACTCGAGTCTTTGTTTACATAGCACAGATTTAAGGCTAAAATACTACTTTTAGAAGGTCCAAATTTTGGCTGTCAACATTAAATGCAATATATTTTTATGTTTAAATATCAAAAATAAAAAAGTTTTTTTTTTTTTTTTTTTTTTTAAAAGTTCCTATAAACAGTTTGCTAAATTATTGGTACCGGTTAGAGAACACAGAACCTTTCAACAACATAATATGAAATGGTTGTTTGGTTGTATATTTTTAACGTCCCGCTGGAGAATTTTTCGAAAATATGGAGACGTTACCATTGCCGGTAAAAGGCTGCAAAATTTAGGCCTATGCTCGACGCTTACGGTCTTTGAGCAGAGAGGGATCTTCATCGTGACACACCTGTTGTGACACGGGGCCTCGGTTTTTGCGGTCTCATACGAAGGACCGCCCTATCTAGTCGTCTCTTGCGACAATCAAGGGTACTGAGGATCTATTCTAACCGAGATCCCCATGGGAGTAATATAAAATGCTTATACTACATCTAAGGAACTTCATGAAAATAATATTCCTTCCTGGTTTAGTTCTGTAAATGCCATTCTTGTATATTTCTCGAATATATATTCTTCAATAGCAAAGGGTGTACCTGCGAATACTTTCAGATCATTATACCTAGCGTTGGGTTGATACTAGACGTGAATATCCACATTTTACGCTTATATCAAACGCATTCAAATGCTCTTTTCAAACAGATAACTATTTCTCAATTATCAAAAACTTTGATTACAGAAGAAGATTCAGCAAATTCAGAATTTCATGTCATAAATTAATCATCGAAACCACAGGCACGTGGGCATGGATCATGATCATTCCACATAACACCCCCCCCCCCCCTCCCCCTAACTTATCACCCTATTTGTTTTTTTCTGACCTGAAATAGACACATTAAATTTTTTTCTACTTATATTTTGTAAATATGCATTAAAGATCACCCAAATATGTTATTTTTCGTCTCTGTCAGGTATTAGTAAAAATTACGTTATGAGTGATTATAAGAAGAGTAGGCATGGAACTCTTTTCATGTCGTCTGCCTTACTTGGTTTAAACTTCGCCTGATTTTTCACTCACATCAAGTCAAACATTGGATGTGTATATATCAATACATTGGTTAGACATTCTTCTTTACTTACGCTTTCCAGTTATATTTTTAAAACTCGGAAATATTTAATTACATCAATCAAATCACTCACAATCAGAGTTAATTTCATTGCTCAATTTGCTGTGCATCACCCGGCCCGGAAGTGCAGGAACGATAACCAAGACTACTGTTCCGAATGACACGATGATGCCCGAAGCTTCCGAAGAGATTCTCGAATTTGCTTAGAGATCAGTGGCGGATTTAAGGGTGTACCCCCCTCCTAAAATATTCAGATTAAAGCAATACAAGCTGTACCTGATGGCATTTTTATCAAATCATGCACCAATTAACAACGGTATAACTAATATAATCCCCAAGATCTGAAGTTCCAAGTTCAGCAATATAAACCAAGGAAATATTGTTTGATAGTATATCCTACAATGAGCGTTTATTGTAAGAGACCATTGCGTCGTTAAAACGGATGATTGCCGAACATAATCGGGTTGCTGAGACCGAGGTCATACAAAGATGGAGACCAACGTGAAAAACATGCACATTGCATTCGTTTTAAAATATTGCAACGTGACAAGATGAATGACTTTAAGTATTATAAGTGTAAGAAACTAATTAAATTACGCAAATGAACTACTCAGGTGAAATTTTAATAATGATTATGCTGTAAAATTCGTATTTTAAAAATTGTTTACAAATCTGACACATGTGCATTGTTTTTGCAAACTGGTGACGTCCGAGGTCAATGCATGCACATTTAATGTTTTGACTTGATATGAGTGAAAAATCACCCATAACGTAATTTTTGTTAATACCTGACAGAGACGAAAAATAACACATTTGGGTGATCTTTAATGCATATTTACAAAATATAAGTAGGAAAAAAATTAGTGTGTCTATTTCAGATCATAAAAATAGTAATAAGGTGTGTGTGTGTGGGGGGGGGGGGGGGGGGGGGGTATGTGGAATGATCATGATCCATGCCCCAAGTGCCTGTGACCTGCACATCGTAGAATATGTCCACAATTGTAATTCTGGTGCTGTGGGTGATGAAATGCATTTTCTAATATGTTGTGAGAAGCTTAATTTCAAAGGATTAGAAATGTTAAAAGTAATGAATGAAGAATGTGTCTACAGACTTGGACAATTTATATGGTTAATGAATAATGAAAATCCAAGACTTCTAATGTCTATTTCCAAATTCATACACTTGTATTATGATTATCTCTTGTATGGAGGTTTTACATATTATGGTATATTGGTTATATACACATTTAGGCTTTTAATCTTTTCTCTTTGGGATGATTGCAATTGTATGAATATTTGTGAACCCCAACTTTTGGTACGAGGGGGAATAAATCTGATATTGATTGATTGTTTGTTGTTTTCCGTCACACTCAACAATTTGTCAGTTATCTGGTAGCGTCCAGTTTTTATTGGTGGAGGAGAGAACCCAGATACAATTTACCTGGGAAGGGACCACCGACCTTCCGAAAGTAAACTGGCAAACCAGATACAATTTACCTGGGAAGAGACCACAGACCTTCCGAAAATAAACTGGCAAACTTTCTCTCATATATCAGCGCGAGCGAGAATCGAAACCGCGCCGTCTGGAGGTGAGAGGCCTTGTGATTTTGAGAGCGATGCTCTAACCACTCGGCCAAGGAGCACCCCCCCCCCCTATTTGATATTGATAAAAGATATTGATAAAAGATATAGATAAAATAATATATATGACTATGGGTAAGAAAATATTTCGTTTTTCATACTTTTTAACGGTAACCTTGATCTTGACCTATGACCTTTGTATAAAATCGGTACATATCATCTTGCCATACACAATCTTTGCTAAGATGAGCCTTTAATGACTTTCCATTTCTTAGTCATGACCTGAAAAAGAATTTTTAAATTTGTTTCCTCTTTATTTTGGCGTAATGACATGGAACAATGTATCTGCACTTTACTTGGTTATAGACATTCTGTGTACCACGGGTGGATATCGAATGTCTCGTCATCACAAAAATATCTTTTTGACAAGAATTTTCACTGTTTTAACCACTGCCCCCGACCTTGGTCATTTGACTGACCTTGTTCAAGGTCTGGCCACAAGCATTTATATACCTTTTAATGCAACTCCACTGCAAAGTTATAATCAGAACGTACATGCATTTTAAACTTACAATTCAAATTTTTACGAAGATTGAAGTGAACACACACACGCATACAGAGAGAGAGAGAGAGAGAGAGAGAGAGAGAGAGAGAGAGAGAGAGTTTGAGAGAGTTTATAAGTATTACCACTCACATATATTATTCATATTTTCAGGTGTATGCAATTTAGGACGTCTTTCGGGAGTGGAAGTCTACTCGTCATCCGTGTACAATTTTACAAATACGGATCCCAAATTATCTTTATTTGCTAAGAGAGCATTAAATGGGAAATTCCAAAATTTCTTGAACGGTGATTGCGCGGCAACAGATAATACATTGGTTTACAGCAACGCATGGTGGATGGTTCTCCTGACGTCTATTTCAAAAATTTACAAACTTAACCTCATCTTCAGGGAGGAATGTAAGTTCAAGGCCATTTTCACCGTTTAGTAATTGCGTGTTTGTATCGTTTTTGTTTTAGAGCACACCGCCTTAAAATTACACGCATGTCTCATCGGTCTGAACCCATAAAATGGCAGTCATGTTGAATTATTGAAAGTAGGTCTTCATATATATATATATATATATATATATATATATATATATATATATATATATATTAAATTTTTTTTTAAGTCTTCATATATGCTTATGAGACATTTGCTTGCGAGGTTATAATTTGCTCATAAGGCTCTTATTTGCCTGTGAGATAATAATGCCATGTAATTCTCATTCTTACTGCCATGCTGTTAAAGCTCATAAAATGCCTCTAAAGACAACCATTAGTTTTCCAAAACAACATACCGTTGCTTCCATGTGATTTTTTTCTTCGGTATGCTGTTAATCACGGGCGGTATGCACTTTCATTCCAAAAACAGCGTGTCATTTCGCTTGACCAAGCAGACTAAAATTCCATACGATGATTACCCTTTTATTCATCGATTGGTTGTTTGACTGTATGGTTTTAGTAGAACAGTGGATTTGAAATGTTGGATAGTTGTTTGTTTGTACAAGTTAAATAGCAGTTCCCACACAGAGTATACTCTGGTCCTGGCCCCGGGTTCATAAAACTTAGCTACCTCACTTTTGAGACTAAAATCTGAGACGGTCTCAGATTTCGATATCAGTCTCAAGTTTGGTATGTCATAAAAAATTTTCGTTTCGGTCTCAAATTTCTAGTTTGGTCTCACTTTTAAGCTCAGAAAATTAGATCGCGGGAAATATGTCTCAGTTTCCATGGTTATGATTTTGGTTTCTGTCTCAAGTTAGAAAATGCTCAATGAGCAGAAACTAGCTTTGTGGCACACCAAAAGCGAGACGGTCTAAGTAGAGACACGAAAGTGAAATTTTATCTACATTTTATCTCAAAAGTGAGCTCGTTCAAGTTTTATGGCCCCGGAGTCTGATCGTAAGCAGCAGATGACCATAAACAATGGCCAAGTTATCTGAGGGCTAGATTGTTGAAAGCTTGGTACTTAAGCACGTGGATAGCACCCGGCTGCTACTGGAGGACTGGGCCAGATTTGTTAAAAGTGTAGAAATCCATGTCTAAACGGGGAAAACAGTAAAACATAAGCAACAAGAAAAATTGGAACCTGTCAGCAGAAGATGAATATTCCAAAAAGTTGAAGTCAGTTATCAGAAGATATGCGAGACTCCAGTGTATTCGTACAGTGTGTTCCAGTTTCGGTATTCATTAAATGTTTTGTCTGTGCTCATTGTTAAACATGAAGATGCTGATCTCGAGAACATTATCAATGGGCGCAATTAAAATCCAAAAGTTCACCAGAGTTCTCATGAAACCCTATTCAGCTTTGTGAATTTTGAATTTAAAAAATCCATACCCATTTTCTCACATCTCCATTGCAAAATAGCCACAAGAAATGGTAAGATACCCTTCTAAATGTGTAGAGCACAATTTTATATTAATACACAGCATGGTTGGTTTATTTTTAGTCCGAAGAATGAGCTCATGTTGAAATACTTTGTAATATAGATCAAAATGTAGCATTTTATCCTGAAGTTACATGCCCCCTGTTCTTCCAACTCCATTAAAGAAACCTTTATAACGGTTAGTTGGTTTCATATTGTTTAACGTCCCACTCAACATTTTTTCACTCATATGGAGACGTCACTATTGCCGGTGAAGACTGCCAAATTTAGGCCTATATTCGGAGCTTAGGGCCTTTGAGCAGGGAGGGATCTTTATCGTGCTACACCTGCTGTGATACACGACCTGGTTTTACGGTCTCATCCGAAGGATTGATTGATTTTATATTGTTTTACTTCCCGCTCGAGAATTTTTCACTCACATGGAGATCACCATTGCTGGTGAAGGGCTTCGAAATTTAGGCCTATGCTCGGCGCTTACAGCCTTTAAGCAGGGACGGATCTTTAACGTGCCACACCTGCTGTGACACGGGGCCTCGGTTTTTGCGGTCTCATCCGAAGGACCGCCCCCATTTAGTCGCCTCTTACGACAAGCTAGGGGTGCTGAGGATCTATTCTAACAATCCGGATCCTCACGGGATCTCATCCGAAGGACCACTCCATTTTGTCGACTCTTACGACAAACAAGGAGTACTGAGGACCTATTCCAACCTGGATCCCAAAAGGTCTTTATGACGAATAAAAATTAGAAGTATCTACTTAATAGATGCTTTAAATGCTGAGGAGACATTCCGTGGACGTGGAGGTGAACAGGTCCATTTTCTGCATACAGTAAACTTAGTCGACTCCACGCTAATACAGCTGTTAGTAATTTAACTGGATGTATCACAAATAGAGATCTATTAGCTTCCTTTTTATATTCTTGTAGATGTCCGGCACACCGGATTTTATCTATTTATCAACCAACAGAGGAAGGGCGTGGGTGATTTAACTTCCTTACCTGCCGTATACCACGAACAAGATCCCAGAGCCAGCTCCCAAAACGTGATCATGTTCCCAGAAGGTTATGATGGGATACAAATATACGTGTTTTTAAAAAAACCAGGAGAAAATATATTGGATATTTGTGAAGTAGAAATCATCGGTAAATATTTTTGATGCTGAAAAACCCTAATTAGATCCTGTAAACGACAATTGAGTCTTGTAAGAGTAACACTGTTTATCCGTTTCTTTGCATTTCATTGCTTTTGTTCTGACGCAACAAATCAAAATTACATTTCTATGTTTATGTACATTTTGTCAATAACCAGATGTTTTATTGTTAATTCAGTATCTTTTTTTTTACCAGCCGACATGTTTAAAATACCGCATATTCGGCGTAAATAAGCATAAAAACTCAGTCTTTGATCCGCCCACTTAGATCGCTACACAAGGTCAACTTGACAACGCTGTCATTTCATAGCCATTTTTGGGTGATACCTCTATAGACTGAGCAATAAGAATCATAGGTTTTGACCCTGCTGTAAAGTATATTAAGCGGACGATGCTTTCGAGGAGTTAAACAGAAATGACCGAAATAAACATTATGGAGTTCTTTCCTCGTCAAAGATCGAGTTGAATCTCTGTTCACTGTTGCACATTAAAAGATTGTTTTGATTGTTTGTTTTCCGCCACACTCAACAATTTTTCAGTTATCTGGTGGCGTCCAGTTTTTGTAGTTGGAGGAGAGAACCTAGATACAATGTATCCGGGAAGAGACCACCGACCTTCCGAAAGTAAACTGGCAAACTTTCTCACATATATCGGCGCGACCAGGATTCGAACCTGCGCCGACTAGAGGTGAGAGACCTTGTGATTTTGAGCGCAATGCTTTAACCACTCGGCCCCTTAACATTAAAAGAAAATAAACACAATGTTAAATGTTTTAATATGTGACCGGAGTGACACATGTTTGCGTATTATTATTTGTGATATATATATATATATATATATATATATATATATATATATATATATATATATATATTTCCTTCAACAAATAAAAAAGATCCTTTTAAAATCAGATTAGATTTCCGTTCATTACAACACACGACTTGAGAGATTCGTTATCGAAGAGAGCGGTTGGTTGCTTGGTAGTATGTTGTGTAACGTCCCGCTTGAGAATCTGTCACTCACATGGAGACGTCAAATGTCAAGACTTTGCTCGTCGCTTATGGCCTTTGAGCAGGGAGCGATCTATATCGTGCCACACCTACTGTGACACGGAGCCTTGGTTTTTGCGGTCTCATCCGAAGGACCGCCTCATTTAGTCGCCTCATACGACAAGCAAAAGGACACTGAGGACCCATTCTAACCCGTATCCCCACAAGACTCAAGGGGAGCGGATTTGAGAATTTAACATTAACTAAGCAATATCGCGAACCTTTCTTTAATCTTCAATCACGTTGTTCAAAACAAAACCTCCCAATTTGAATGTAAAATTCTATAAGAACAATTCTTGCTATCTACCTAATTACAATCATTTGAACTTCAGGTTGTACACTTGATAATAGCTGCGCATGTCCTTCAACACCTACTGATGGATTACCAGTGGGTAAGTCGTTCTTAGGTTATTTGATCCAAAACTTTAGCATGTGGTTCGTTGTTTCATGTTTGTTTGCTTGTTTGTTTTATATCCCTTCAGGGAGTTTTACTCATTGGGACGTCATCAACTGCATGTTAAATACCGCAAATTTAGACCTACGCCTGACTCTCATGTCGGTACCGATGAAGATTCTTTATCGTGCCAACGCGTACTTCGACAGGGCGCCTTGGTTTTTAAGGTCTGGTCCGAAAGACCCGTTACTTTTACTTCTAACTTCCGAGAGGAGTGGTGTTTGGCGAAGGATCCGTCACGTTTTTGCGTCTTAAGTTCACGATACAAATAGGGCTCAAACCCAAGACCTCCCGGTTACGAATCAAACCCTCAAACCATAAAGGCACCGCAACCCGTCTCGTCGTTATTTTACGTCCCATTACAGGATTTATCTTATGTAGAAACGCCACTTAATTTTGTTCAAGGAGTAAACTTAGTAGGTACGACACTAATTTTAATCTATATGTGATACCCAGGGCTGTATCAATGACGGTTCTTTATGGTTACAATGCCTACCATGACATTGACTTTGATGTAAAGGTGACGATAACTAACAGTATTCAATCTCGTAAGTCCTATAACAAATACAAATCAGAAAGATGGGCAAACACGGACTCCTGGACATACTAGAGGTGGGATCAGGTGCCTAGGAAGAGTAAGCATCCCTGTCGACCGGTCACGTCCGCCGTGAGCCCTACATCCCGATCAGGTAAATGGAATAAACCGTAGTCAGAATTAGCGTGTCAAGAACGGCCTAACAATTGGTATGAAACAAGTAAGACAGCATTTGTTCTAATGGAAAGTTGTACCGGCAAACTAGATCGTTATAACGACCTTAAAATTTGCGAAATGCCGACTTTAGACGAGATTGTACAAACCCCTGTAACATCAACTTCTTTGTCAGTAGCCTGCCTCGATTAAAAAACTGATCATATGCAGAACAAGCTCTTGCGTATCGAATCATTTGGGAGATATAAACTATGCAGGTGATGATGGAATATTGCCACTTAAATGAGGGAAGTTGACGATGGAGAAATTGAAATCGTCCCGATTGTCATAAAGTTGAGTTGTTAGTTGCAACCAGCATCTATTTTCAGTAAAATATCTAAGTACGAAGCAGATGTGGAAGACTGTGTGGTGTCTTTAATATCAAGTTCACTGGGATATATCGAATCGACATATGACTGAAAAAGATCATTGTTGATAGGTAAAACGTCATCAATATATCTAAATGTCGCATTGAAGGCACAGCAAGAAGCTCATGTAGAAGCTTTGAATGAATTCTGCTTCATAAGAATTTAAAAACAGGTCTGCTAACAAAGGAGCACACTTCGTGACCATGGGAATTCCAACAGACTGTTGGAAGACCCGTTCAACAAAGACTACTAACATATTGTCATTGAGCAACTCTAGCATCTTTTTAATATCAACTTCAGAATACTTATGCGTGGAGTCAGAGTGGTGTTTAACAAAATAATTATTAGGATGACTGATCACTAGATATGAATATTTCCTTTTACCATTTATATTGACGAAGCAATTGTCCATGATGTCATAAAGTCTAGTCTTTAATTTATTGTGAGGTATGGTCGTGTAATGTGTTGTAAAACGTTTTAATGGTGTTAATTTGAGAAAAGTTTTGTTATTTCAAATTCATTAAAGTTCTTTAGAATTTTTAAGATTTAGATTCTTTAGATTTCATCCGAGAAACTTGACTTTCATATCCATTGTCGGGCGTTTGGGGAAAGAATAGTCATTAGTTTACACGTCCAAGGTTTGACACAACCGCCAAGAATCGAACCCGGGACATCCCGTTAGCAAAACTAACGTTCATACCACTTGCCTACTACGACTGGATGTTGGACTGAAGATCAAATCATACTAACCTCAAAAACTATCCTACAATGTCCATATTTTGATTGATTATCTATTGTTTAACGTCCCGCTCGAGAACCTCTCCCCCATATGGAGACGTCACCATTGCCGGTGAATGGCTGCAAAATTTAGGCCTATGCTCGGCGCGTATGGCTTTTGAGCAGGGAGGGATCTTTAACGTGCCACACCTGCTGTGACACGGGGCCTCGGTTTTTCCGGTCTCATTGTCCCATTTAGTCGCCTTTTGCGACAAGCTAGGGGTGCTGAGGATCAATTCAACAACCCAGATCCCCACGGGGTTCAATATGTTGATGTTTACTGTATCATACAATGTCTATCTACTATATTTGTTTGATGTTTAGTATCTCCTGCAATGTCAATGTCTGATGTTTAGTATAACCCACATTATCGATGTTTGATATTATTTATTATATCTTACATTGTTGATACTTTATGTTTACTTTATCTTAAAATGTCGATGTTATGATGTTTGCGGTTTCATTTAGCGTCTATGTTTTGATTGTTTACTATATCCTACAGTGTCAATGTTTCTATGTTTATTTTTCCTACATTGTCGATGTATGATGTTTACTATATCCTATAATGTCGACCTTTGATGTTTACTATATCCTACAGTATCGATGTTTTGATGTTTACTATATCCTACAGTATCGATGTTTTGATGTTCTCTGTGTCCTACAAGAAACTACAGCGGGACGTTAAACAATATGTAATCAATCAATCAATACTATATTCTACAATGTCAATGTTTTGATGTTTACTATTTCCTACAATATCAATGGTTTATGTTTAATATGAATACTACAGTGTCGATGTTTTGATGTTCACTATATCCTACAGTGTCGATGTTTTGATGTTCACTATATCCTCCTCTAATGTTCATGTTTTGATGTTCACTATATCCTCCTCTAATGTTTATGTTTTGATGTTCACTATATCCTCCTCTAATGTTCATGTTTTGATGTTCACTATATCCTCCTCTAATGTTCATGTTTTGATGTTCACTATATCCTCCTCTAATGTTCATGTTTTGATGTTCACTATATCCTCCTCTAATGTTCATGTTTTGATGTTTACTATATCCTCCTGTAATATTTATGTTTTGATGTTTACTTGTTTGACGTTTGCCTTATCCTATTATCGTTATTTTGTTATTTACTATTTACCCTTTTTATCTACCTATGACAAAATAAGATTTTTTAAAAATTAAATGAGACAAATATTAACATTGATTTTTTTTTTCCAGATTTTCGTAAGTCTGAGGTTGCTTTTCCGATGAAAAATGATAATATATCTCTTCAGTGTCATTCCTACTACATAATGGTGCAAAATAGTTCTGAATTGCTGGATCGATGTAATTTTGAAAGGACATGTAAAATAAAAGCGAATAGTATCCAGGTCCAACACGTGTCCTACAGATGCTTGGGTGAGTAAGTTTCAAAAATTCGCCTTTCAGCTGACTCGGAAAATTGCCGCGAGTCAATATGTTATAGCTGTATTTTATTTGTGACATTGAAACAGGCATATCTATGTCTTGGACTGAAAAAAAAGTTTACATCGAAGAAACATGTATTCGAAACAACATATGGACGATTGGGAAAATATACCTGACAGCTTTTCCAATTAGGTGAGATCTTGCCAATTTAACCCGCTCTCCCAATCGGAATTTCCCCCTGTGGGGATCTGGGTTGTTAGAATAGATACTCTGTACCCCTTGCTTGTCGTAAGAGGCGACTAAATGGGGCGGGACCTCGGCTTTTGTGGTCTCATCCGAAGGACCACCCCCATTTAGTCGCCTATTACGACAAGGAAGTGGTACTGAGGACCCTTCTAACCCGGATCTGCAAGGGGACTCTGAAAATAGATGTGTTCTAAGTAGGAGATAAATTCTGTTTATCAGCATTGTTTTGTGAGTAATTTTATACAAAAATGAAAATCAGGTACGTGTATTTGTTTATGTTGAAGAGGGTTCTGGGAAGAAACGTTGTTCCCTCCCTTCTGTCAGGAAGATAATTGTGTTAATCAGTTAAAGAAATATCGTTCATCGTAGTGAAGCATATATATACCAAAAAATTGCAGGGTTTTTTTTGTACGAACATACAAGGAAAGTTATTTAACGATATAGTTGCTAAGATAGTTTGGATGGTAATGCAGGATACTGTTCATCGCTCTCCTTCTCTATATTCGTTCCTATTTGTTTGACCCCCCTCTTTTGTCGTTGTTGTCAGGAGACAAGGCTTCAATTAATCAAATTAATCACGGCTATTTCTTGTCGAATGTTCTTATAGACATGTATAATAATGAATTTCTCTGTCATGGTATATGTGGCAAGACTGATTTTCATCGTCTTGTGCGTGCATGCTAAATTCACCCTTCAACTCCGAATTTATATCCGCCACTTCTGCGGGTATATTGTGACGTCAAAATCTAGATCTACCGTGGCTCTACGCAACTATCGTCTTGACACTGTATTACATCTTTAAGTGTCATGTTTTTGTTTACATAGGTTAAATATTCTAGTAAAGGTTTCGTTTAAAGCAGGATTTTTAATTTACAAGTTAATTGTTTGTCACATCTCATTTGTTTTAAAATGTGATATTTTCTATTAAGCAATCTATATGTAAAAAATAACATGGCACGAGCCTTGTTTACATAATGAAGAATTGTGAGTGCTGTATTTCACTTGTAACTCAACAAGTGATATTCAAATTTTGGTTGTTCATTAGAAATACCTAAGTTAAGCATTGTAAACATTAAAAATGGTATTGTGCAGGAGTCTATGAGACCACCAAACGAAGATGCAACTGACATAATCTACTTAAGTTCGTAATCTAACGGAGCTGTCACTTTGCGAGATCTCCGCCATTTTTGATGAGGGGCTTATGGGATTGTGACAAACATATTTGCAGCTTCAGCTTAGACTTTTCCCGGCAATCTACTACTCAGTAAAATTCGTAGTACGAATCGGCGTTTTGCACTAGCTCACTATAGATAACTAGATGCAGTCACAAGACAGTACTTAATGTCAGCATGCCTGCAAGTACAATTTCCGTCGCATACCTGTGTAACTAGCAAAGAAGCTACAATACATTTCATGATTTACTTAAATATACATAAAATGCTCAGGTGAGAATATGACCTTTGTGCCATTACCGCTACATTGCCAGAAATTTTTCATCTTGATTTCCGATTTCGTACTTTATACATGGTCGTGTATAAGGCGCTGGCTAACGGTAGCGATATTGTAAACTATTTAGACGTGGTAATGAGCATGCGTCGGTAATTTTGAAAATACTGTGGTAATGTAATGCAACCTGGCCTCTAATGTTAGTATTTCATATCATAAATTCATAACTCAATATAGAATAAAGTTGTAGCTTTTTAAAGTAAATTATGTTTGGAAAGGGGATTTTTGTTTCTAAAAATGTCCCTACTATCACCAGCACAAATGTATTCGTTTTGCGCATGACATAATGCATTGAGCACCAGGGTTTTTTTTTCTACATTTTTTCACCCCATTTACCCTTCAAAATGAAAAAGAAAATTTCGAAAGCTTATTCCACTATTCCACACCCATCATCTCCCTAAAGATGATTTGGATTTTGTATGAAATGTAAAAGGAGTTCTAGGGCCAGGTTTTTCAATAGAAAAAGTCTTTTTTTTTTTATTCTTTTTTTTTTTTAAATTGTTTTTAATTTTTATTATTATTATTATTATTTGCAATCCCCAATTGGCGCCAGGATGAAAATGAAAATTGTGAAACCAGTTACCTTATTGCGCATATATAGGACACCACCAAAAGATGATTTGGCTACTGCGTAAATTGTAAGAGCGGTTTTGGGAACCAGACATTTAAAGAAAAAACTTCGTTTATGACCTCCATTACCCCAGGGTAAAATTGAAAATTTCGAAACCTTTTTTGCGCATCTGCAGGACACCACCTATCATATTACTAAAGATTTATTGGCCACTGGCCATTTGTTAAATTTAATAAATGACAAATTCACACAGAGATGTTTTTTCTCATTCCTTTCATATGTAATGTACAGCGAAAACAAGCTGCAAATTACCGGAGTAGTTTTCTTACATTCTTTGGGCAAAATTATGGATATATATGGTACTGTGTGACAACATTGAGGGAAAACCAAGCAATGATCTTCTTGAATGTTATTCAATAAAAAGGTGTGTTTTTCGCATATCAAGACGAGTTTATAATTCCAACAAATTGTTTTAAGCATAATATGTATAGCCATTTCATTAACTTAACAATCCAATTATGAGTCATTCTAACAATAAAGGATCGAACAACGACATTAGTTGTTCATTTACAAGATATAGTCGTTTCATTTGTCCATTTCAGAAAAAAAAAATATCATCTTATGAATATCAGTAGAACGTCCATTTTTAATTGCTTAGAAAAATATTGTGTTCTTTCCATTACTTGAAAATAACAGTAAATTATTGAAAATTGCGTTTCAATATGCTGTAGTACTATTATACAACAACAACCCATACAGCCTCCTTACATATCAAGCCCAGCGCTTCTCAGTACTTTGATTTTTAAAATTGGACAAAGTTTGTTTCAGCATTGTTGGACGCCAGTTTGGCGACATTTTAGGCATATTTCCGCGACAAGCTGATAAAACTTCATGGACCAGAATTTTGGAGTCCCTGTGACGGCCCACGATGAGCACACTCTTTTTCGTACACCAAAGAAACTCTGCACGTGCCAATGGGTTGTGATTTTGTCACGGGATCGCCATTAAAACGAACGATCTGGTGGAAAATCAGTAATACGTTGAAGAAAATTAAAGTCGAATGTGTGAAAAATTTTACATACTCTAATCATTTCTATTTCTGAAACAAGATAGCCAATATCAATAGAATTCTTTGCTGAAAAAATGTGTTTTGTTTGATCAGTAGCAATGAAGAGAATCACTGGGCTACTGAATGCATAACATGGTGTTCCGCGCCATGGGCTAGACGGCACTAATTGTGATAAAGCAAAAGATCAAAGAGAAAAGTGTCCCAGTGAGGTGATTTTGGAATAGTAATTAAGTCATGTCAGGTGTCAATGATGTAATTTTAATGTTATGGTTACGAAAGGTTTATGTTTAATATACATGCAGTGTATCTGTATTATGCCAAATCAACGTACGTGTGGGTTTATGAGCTTAGGTATATTGGCTTCCTATGGAAAATAATGACATGTCACATTTTGAAACCATATCAATTATCTAGAATTACGTGGAATATCATTAAATACCAAATAATGCATGATGTAGTGATAACGATAGGATATCATTTACACAGTGGGATTTTCCCCAGGTTTTCATGTGATGTTGCTCACTTTAAATCAATTTACAGTATGGGAATGAGCACATAATTTTCAGTGCAAGTTAATTATTTAGTGAATATTTATAATATAAATGACGTCACATTGTAGATTTTGTGATTAATTAAAGCGTAAATATTTGCTACACGACTCTAGTTCTCCCACTAGACTTTCTGAGATATTTTCATTATACAATACTACCCTAAAATATCACTGTACTTGTCTCCCGGATACAGAATCCCCAGATGTGTACGTTATCCATTTGAATAATACAGCAACCCCCCAAGTTCCCTTAAAGTGACTTTATTAATAATTGATTCTGCCCGTCCAAGTATGATCTCAAAACTTGATTGATAATCACTGTAATATATTCCATCATTGCTCTCCGTCTTGTAGTTCTGCATACAAAATATAAACAAGTCACGATGTGTGTTGAACTCTGCCACAAGCGGGACTTTAATTCTGAATGAAAACTGAAAAGCTATTAATTTCCAATCTAATATGACGTAATTATAAATCATTAAGTAATAATTATGGTTGACAATGATATTAATCAAAATATATTTCATACCAAGAAAATGAAATAATAAAACTTCACATATGTAATATGATTATAATTTACCAATTAACTAGAGTACTACTGACGTAATCATTACAGAAGATCCAGAACATACCCCATGTGGTCTAAAAACAACCCATGGACTTAATCAAACCTTTTAATGAAGTTCGGACCCCCAAAAAAGGGGAGAGAGGAAAGCCTTTTAACACCGACAAATATAATCCCCGCCAGCGAATGTACTCAGATAATATTTCTGTGCGAGTTGCACATCTAATGTAATCCCAGTTACATTAAGGGCTGCGAATGCACCCGCTAATTTATCCCTTTCCATGGATTACACACGTGATTGACGATGTAACCATAACGATGTTAACCGTTAATGTAATACCTGTTTCATTGTACATGTATTATTTCATTATTAAACTGAGTTGGGGGGAACACTTTTTAAGTGGGATTACACTAACTGATGTAGCTGCAACACTGCTTTTTACAGGGATTATTAGCGTGTGCATTTACAACCATCAATGTCACATTGATAACAATGGCCGAAAAATCTACAATATTTTCTATAATCCGGAATGTGTGTCATGTTGCGGTGAAAAGATGAAGATTATCGTCTTTTGTCTTCAATTGTATTCCGTTTTTTGTTTTGGTTTTTTTTTTTGGGGGGGGGGGGATTTGTTTGTTTTGTTTTTTTGTTTGTTTTGGTTTTGTTTTGTGTTTTTGTTGTTGTTGGGTTTTTTTTTTGGGGGGGGGGTTGTTTTTGTTTTTTGTTTTGTTTTGGTGTTACATAAACGCTTGTGCAATTGGATAAAATATCTTAACAAAAATATGTACGGCTAAAAAGATACAAAAGTATACGTGTGGAAATATATGTAGTGTTAACGGCGCCTTTTTGAGCCCTGGTAAGTTCTGGCGCTTTGCATTAATTATTCAGGTTTAAAGAAAACTATAAACACTGAACTGTCTATATTCCTTATCTTCATTACGTTTAGAAGAGATACGTGTAACAAAAATCAGAAAAACTTCAAATTCGAAAAAAAAAATAAAGTTTATATTACGTTTAATAATGTCTGAACGTTTCATGAAAATCAAATGGGTAATTCTTGCGCTATTATTGACAAAAAAATTAATTGAAGAAAGAAAAAGGAAAGGTATAAGGGGGGGGGGGGGGGGGGGGTGTTCCTGAGAATGACAAAAAGGGTCTTCCGTCTTCATCGGAAGACCCTAATAAGATAAATAGCAATGATAATAATAGCAACCATTATTATAATGCAAATCATAATCAAAATAAAGTATGTCCCAAACTTACATGTAGTTTAGGGGGATTGAATCATGAAACAAACCGGAATTACATCAGCGGTTAACACTGCAAGTGATATCTAAATCATGAACCACTTGTGTAATCCATTGGAAAGGGATTGCATTAGAGGGTACGTTCGGAACCGTTAATGTAATCTGGATTACATTAGGTGTACGACTGGAAGAGGTAATGTAATCGGATTACAGCTGGCGGGAATTACATTCGTCGGTACTACAAAGCTTGCTGAAAAGTGCATACACTTACAGACATATATGAATGTACCCAAATGCACACTTATACAATACATAGAAATATGTGCAATCAACGGGAGTAGATAGAGATCAAAAGTAATGAAAAATCCAGCTGACTATTGTAGCGGACAGTACATACCGGACTTCAGTACTGAGCTAGCTTTTCTAGTTATGTGGTCGAGTCATTCTCTTGATCACTCAAGTTAAACAACAGCGAGTGTGATAGGTTTAGTGTCTGCGTGATCAGTATGAGGATGGGCGGCCGTTACACGTGATACTGTCACACATTTTAATAATACTAGACATTCACCCGTGCAGACCCGCAGTGAATTTGGAAGTAAAAATCAGCCATTGGAGTTTTAAAGCCTTAACTACAAAAAAGTACATGTATTTAAATATAATATGGGCGTGTGTGTGATTTTTTTAAGTGGGAGTTGTACACTGATTAATGCATAAATATGATGTCACCATAAAAGTGAAATTCTATTAAGTTACCCTATCAAAATTAAGACCTGACTTGAAATGATGAACATATCCCTAAACGAATTAAAAATAGATTAAATTCAATAAATAAATATAGATTGATCTAACTCAATTAGAAATAGGTCAAATTTCTTATTGAAATATGACCCTTTCTTCAAATGATTTAGAAATAAGATATTATACAGTAAGGGAGGGCATGTTTTGTTTTCATAATTCCTTGCACATTTATATTATGTAACTGAGATGCTTTTCAATCTGTAGTTCATATACCCCCCCCCCCCCCCCCCCCCCCTCTCCTCTCTCTCATCATCACATCCCGACCATCCTCATGTGAATTAAAAATAGGCCTGTCCCTGTGAAATCCCTATGTAAATTAAAAATAGACCTACCCTCCACCATGTGAAATAAAAATAGATCTGATAATTACTCCAAAGATCATCACCCAAAATGTGTTATAAGGTGATCACGTAATTCGGTCTTCATGTTTCATTTTAAATGAAATCCGCCAGCAGCAGTTTGCAAGTCTCATAAGATGGGATTAATTATTAATTTCTCACTCGGAATCTGAACTCATTATAATGTATACATACGTTTGGTATGAATTAAAATAGATCAAACTCCATCCATATGAAATCGCCATGAGTTTATTTTGATTTGGACTATTTACCCCCATATATTATTTACTGGTTAAACGGGGATATTTGGAATTTGAGTGGAATGTATTTTATTCTCCAATCAAGGAGCCTCGGGAGGTAGTAAATTTTTGAAAATTAATCATTTTAAATACATGTAAAAATTTTAAATATTAATCGTTATAAATACATGATACCAATCCTAATCATTATAAATACCTGATACAATAGATATATTACATGAATCCATGTAAACAAAAGCACCTAGGCACGTAGGCCTACCGTATGTATTGCATTGTTCGACAGTCCTTTTGAAATTCACCCCTCTTATTTCCTAATGTGTGCGCACGCGCCGATTTTAAAAATCAAGTTTTCTCGGTTAAAAATTCCGAATTGTTTTGTCATTTTAAATAATTAAATGTCATAGAAAAATATTACTTCAAATTTGAAGACTACATTAAGATACAATATTTATTCTATTAAAAGTAAAAGACAGCTCTCTCCCGATTAGCCGACATTAAAGGGCAAAAATTCGAGTCCATAATTATCGTATAGTAGTATAGATGCGTATGTTCCTGGAACAAGTAAGATGGGGGATAATACAGAGATAAACATATGTTCTGTTTGTAGAACAAGACTCAAAACAGGAATAAACATGTATCCCGCATTTCAGTAAAATGTCCACGTTATCAGGAAAAACCCATATGTTCCTCAACAGTGTGATAGAAAGTTTGTTCAACAGCACGAGAACATCCATCATTATTGCTGTCAGCATGAATGTAATGGGCTGATGTTGGATTTTAAAAGCGTGATACATAGTCTGGTTTCATTGTCACTCATGTCAATGTCTGTCAGTTAGATGCCACACCGATCCTAACTGATGATGATGAGAAACCTAATGAAGTCTTTAATACTGTTGCAAACTTACATCGTGGAAATTGTAATGTTTTGGACAAAACAGAAAAACGAATCATCTTGCACTCCCCTGGTGTTCACATCGTGTCCTGGAGACAGTGAACTGGACGATATGTAGAGTCGTTTGCTGAATAGACCGAAAGAGAAAAAAAACCGGTTTGCCTGTAAGGGGTTTGAACGTGAGATTTGTTTTTCGATGCAAACTTGATTGAAGGATAGTGTAGTTTTGTTAGAAGTTTTCTGGCCAGATGTTTTTCACCGATTCTCAAAAGACTAATAAAAACATTGATTAAAACATAACCCTTTCATATGAACTGAAGATGGTATACATGAATGGATCCGATACTTTATGCAAGATTATCTTCATAATGGGTAGTCTAACATCCTGCAACTAGTAATTTTTGAATTATGAATGAAGCAAACGGGTCATGCATGAATATAGCTAATGGCCGAGAGACAGGGCATTTACAGCTGAAGCCGTGAGAAAATAAATACACTGAGTGCCAAATTGTAGTTTAACTGGAATTTCACCAGGTAGTTCAAAATTCTCAGCAAAATTAATTTCCATTTATGGAATGCGAGGATGATTGGTCAGAATTGCGTCAAGTAATCCTTACATCATTTGGATATTGAAGAAGTCTACCCACAAGTGTGAAAACTGCTGTACCTTTGAACATGAAAGATAATCCCATGGAACGGTTCCTTTTGTAGTCAAATGTTTCGCTCCAAAGTAAATATTGATTGCCAAACAGACTATTACTAATGGACGGAGCGAAAGCAAAAATATGTTTTTCTTTGGATGTTTGATTATTAATGACAAGAACCAAAGATAAGTTATCTATGTTAAACACAATGCATTTAATGGCAAGGTATTTAGACCAACTTGCACTGCAATAACATCTGGAGAACATTCCAAAACTGTAATATTATATGTTGCCTATAGCACTATACATATATATATATATATATATATATATATATATATATATATATATATCATATGTTGCCTATCTTCCAAGCGACACTACACCATAAATCAATTCAAGCATTAATAGATTTATCTCAGTCTCGATTTTCATTCATCACAAAACTTTCCAAATCGATCGTTTGATATTAACTGGTCTAAAACATACTCCTTGGTTACAGGCTTCTGGGTTAAATTTAAGTCATTGAAGATTTGCACTTTGTGCCAAAGATAGTCCGAAATATCGTTATAAAAAAACGTCCTCCAACAGCTGACCGACCTGGGACAGGGTTATATTGTCGATAGAATTGTCCCATTCAATATATTAAAAAATCCACGTCCATGGCATCCATGTTTATTACGTCCTTTTGACTGCAAGTGCGCATTTAAAATACTGGGCATTGTACATGCACGGTCAGGAAGTCAGTAAGTCGAGTGACAAAAACCATATTAGGGGATATATTTGTTCTGAATACGTTACTTCTCGGCCATATTAGGGAATCGGAATAGATCTGTGGTACCCGAGACGTGCGGAATAAGTTTTAATTCGTAGGTTATAAGGTCACTGAAAGGCGAACTTCCGAGCTCCCTACCATATTAGGAAATCTGGGAACTATGGTTTATTTGACTTGTCGTATAAGTTTTTCTTGGTTTTCTCCAGATACCCTACAGAAACTTATTGATTTATTATATATTTTTAACGTCCCGCTCGAGAATTTGTCTCGGATATGGAGACGTCACCATTGCCGGTGAAGGGCTACAAAATAAAGGCCTATGTTCTGCGCTTATGGCCTTTTAACAGGGAGGGATCTTTATCGTGCCACACCTGCTTATCCGAAGGACCGCCCCATTTAGTAACTTGTTACGATAAGCAAGGAGTACTGAGGATCTACTCTAACAACCCGGATGACCTTTTAACCTCTCTATAGGGTATCTGGAGAAAGCCAAGAAAAACATACAGTAATATATATATATATATATATATATATATATATATATATATATATATCGAAATATTATATTGATTATTCATTTGATGATTACTGATGGAACTCAAATGAAATATTCTGTGATATATCGTGCATCCGTATCGAAGTGTTTCATATTTTGCTGAATTATCTCTCCTTTCTATTTTTTTTTTTTATTTCAGAGGTTTGTCGAAATGATGCGTACAATGAAACAACCACGGTCCTCTTAGATGCAAACAGTTCAAAATCCTACTACCTTAAAAACGAGAACATCGGCCTTCAGTGTAGATATCGCCACAAGCTGATTATTGGTCATCTGACGAGAACATGCCTTGGCAACCTGACATGGACTGGAGACAAACCTGTTTGTCAAAGTAATGTCCCTTTCCTTATTACTTGAGTCTGTCTGACATATAAGTTCTTATATCTTCCTCTTTGATCACCTATAACAGAAAACACCTGCTGCTAGAAATACCAAAGAAAGACGAACAGCAAAAACACAACACAAGGCTACACATGTTTGGTTGTTGTAAACCTCGGTTCACATATGACTGATTGTTTAACGTCCCGCTTGGGAATCTGTCACTCCCATGGAGACGTCATCATTGCCGGTGAAGGGCTGCAAATTTAGACCTTTGCTCGGCGCTTGTGGCCTTTGAGCAGGGAGGGATCTTTTACGTGCCTCACCTGTTGTGCCACGTGACCTCGGTTTGTGCGGTCTCATCCGAAGGACCGCCCCATTTAGTCGCCTCTTGCGACAAGCAAGGTGTACTGAGAATCTATTGTAACCCGGATCCCCACGGGGCGGTTCACATATGAATCTTATATTCAAATATAAGTGTAATTCATGCCAATCATGCCAGATTTAGAAATGCAAAACTAAGTTGTTTGAAAATTTAGCTTGATACCTGGTTGCTATTGCCGTTTATTAATATAATAAAACTAGAAAAAGAAAAAAATATATATATAGCCCCTGAAGTTCTCGATGATTCATTGATGTTCTTTGATGCAAAATTCTGATTCATCATTCATTTCACAAAATTTTTATAACCTGTTTTTTATTCAGATCTACTGCTGAAAATCCAGATTAACTACTTATTTGGTCACCTCCACCACGCAGAAAACCTTTTGTGATATACTTTTGTTTATAAATATTTAAACAATTTCAATTTCTCAGATACTACTGGGTCAATATTTTACACACACACACACACACACACACACACACACACACACACACACACACACACAATATATATATATATATATATATATATATATATATATCTGTGTATGTGTGTGTGTATGTATGTATAATTTATGGGATAAAGACAGCAGAGGTGTTGATGATACCATAAATAAACACCCGATTGCAGGTATAAATTAAATAAATAGATAAAATACAATTATATTGATTATATATAAAACTAAACGCTGTCATCAGACAGCAAAACTCGCAGTGTTTGCCTTTAAATACATTTTATACCATATGTATTCTTGCTGCTTATGTTAAAGCAATATAAGCTGCCAAAATTGCAATTTTTTATAGTGGCATTAAAACAGGTTAAATGAACGTTGATATGATTGAAAAAAGAACGGCATTAAATTTCCTCTCTTATGCATCGTTTACACACCTTTACGTGATGAAAAATATATTCCTCGACATTCCGTTTGACCCTAACAATGGCAGCTGATTAATCATCGGCGACAATCCCGAAGATAACCGATGTTGACATGAATGATTCTGATGCTGATCGGGGTGGATCGAGTTGTATCCGGGTCATTAAAATATGGACGGCGAGGTGAGATAAAATTCATACTCGGTACCAATGTAAATTCTATTCTTAATATTCTTTGCATTTATTTCCGTTCGTCGTCTTTTTCATCCCGAATCAGTCAAAGTCGGCTTTCTCCCTCGCTTCGATCCTTTCGTGTCAGACATCTTTCGTGCTTACCGGAAATATTGCGCTTGCGCATTTGACTTTGCCGAATGAGTTCAACTTTAGGTCATTGCATACGTAATAATGTCGGAGAAATTAAGGTACGGGAAGACTTAATTTCAACTGTCGAACAATTTTTACATTTAATGCAAAAAATACAACATGTCAAAAGTTTAATCGATAAAATCAGGTATTAGAAGGTAGATGCTTACAAAATTTTCATTAAATTTTAGGGACCCCAAATTAACAATTTTGACAGCTTATATTGCTTTAAAATACATTGGGTATTCTGTTGAGCAAATTCCCTTGATGTCATCTCAAACCTTACTTCATAATTCAGTTTGTTGAAATACAATGTATATGTATATTTAAAACAATTGAGGTGATGACCCCTCAACCATGTATATTCCTGCTGCACATATCAAGATGTATCGAGTATTCTGATGGGCAAGTGCCCCGGTCATCCCAACCATTATAAGTTTTTTTATTGTTCAAATATCTGTAAAATGGTAGAGATCTCAACCCTTAAAGCAAATATATCCTAGTTGCATATGATAACAATGTACTGAGCACCAGGGTTTTGTGATTTGGGTTTTTTAGGTGTGTGGTTTTTGTTGTTGTTGTTTTGTTTTGTTTGTTTGTTTGTTTTTTGTGGGGGGTTTTTTTTGTTTGTTTTTTTTGTTTTTGTTTTTGTTTTTTTATTTTTATTTTTTTTTTGGTCGTCGTTTTTCCATTCCATTTTCCCCGAAGGTGATAAAGAAAATAACAAAAAACATTTATAGGACACCACCGATCGCCTCCCAAAAGATGAGTTGGTTACTACATACAATGTCAGAGGAATTCTGGGAACCAGGTTTTTCTATAGAAAAACGTTGTTTTTTAAAACCCCCAATTGGCTCCCAGGGTGAAAATGAAATTTCTGAAACCTTATTGCACATCTATAGGATACCACCAATTATTTTCCAAAAGAAAGTTTGGCTATTGCATAAAATGCAAGAGGAATTCTGGTCTGGGAAGCAGGGGTTTATTTTGGTCGAAAATAAATCTTTTTTTAAACCCTTATTTGGGCCCCAAGGTTAAAATGTCCCCCGTTTTGCACTTAGGGTAAAATTGAAATACTGTACATCTACGGAACACCACCTATCACATTCAAAAGATTTCCTGATAACTGCTGACGATAACAGAGAAGTTTGAGGAACAAGAAAGTATGACAGACGGACGGACGGACGGACGGACCAGGGTAGAAGTAACTTACATGTACTTTCTTTAGAAAGTGCTTATATAATCAACAGATATAACATGAAAATCATATGACTAAAACGTATGGATTTCATATGGAAACATGCTGTCTGATGTGTTTCATTACCAATTTGGCAAACTGATTTTGAGTACGGATTACTTTGTTTGCCTAAACAAAATATGCAAGTGTGACAGTTCAACAGGGTATCTCTGATCTGTCCAGGGATCCATGTTTGCCCCACACTCAATTTTGCATTCTTTATAGGATTACTGCTCGTTATCTTCAATATTTCATCCTTTTTCCGTTTCAAAGACTGAAAAATTTTCCATCATAATCTTTGTCCAGTTTTCCTTGATCGCAGATTTAGAGGTGAGAAGAGTTTAAAGAGTTTATTTATTTCTATTTAGGATAGCAATAACGCAATAGTAGTAATTATGGGGAAAAAAATCAGAAGAAAGAAAGAATTAAGCAATCATACTGAATATACATTATTCATATGATCATTTCCTTTGTATTGAGTTATGAGTATGTTGAATAAACGGTGTAAACATCAGTGTTGAAAATTGTCAAAGGTCTAGAATAATTAAAAATCATTTCCCTATTTATAGATAATTTTGGGATAAGATTGGGACGCACACGTGCATAAAATATTACATTTTTGACTCAACACTGCTACAATCGTACGAAGACTTAAATGATACAATCCTACGACATTTACTAGATTACGGTTTCACGAAGGCCTACATTATTGTAAACGACTACAGTACAAAGCGTCTCACGCAGTCACCGTCCTGTGAAAGCCTACACGGCTACGCAATTTTGTCTACATTGTGTATACAGTACCGACAATGAGGTCGTAACTGTACAATGTATATTCAAAATTCATAAACACGGAAACTTGTCTATCGTAGGATGCCAGTGTCCCTGTGAGCGACTAAACTCTCAGCATTTCATCACAGACCCGCAGGTGCTTGAGGAAAGAATAGAAGAAATTAAAGCAAAATTGGAGGTGGAGAAAGCCAAGCTATCGTCCACTATCCGGCAGAAGACCTCGGCTTCAGACGAGCGGAAATCTGTACAGGGAATAGGGATGGTTCTTGGAGTCGGGATTATAACTTTTATTTTGTCGATCATTATATGCAGTGATCTCCCATTGTTATGCAGACACTTTAGGTATGGGCCTTCGTAACTATCTACTCTATTTTTTTTAAAACGTGCTTTGAAGTTTGGGAGCTGTGTAACGTACTTGGAAAAACAGTTTGCAAAGGGCAGCGAAAAGCTTATTTCACTTCGAAAAATCATTTCAAAGGGCTTGCAATCTGGGATAAGCTCTTCGTAGGATGCCCATGGTTGGTTCTCTCGGAAAGAAAAATGATGCATGGATATCCTGCAATGGATAAGAATAAAGAAAAACAAGAATGGTAGACTGTAAATCATTAATAAGCGATGGTTAACACAATAGAAATTTATCTCTATTTACTTCAAATGCAATGAAAACGTCAAGAATCGCATCATTAAATTTACTAGTACTTCATGTGTAACGTTATCGTAATTAGAGGCCCGAGTCATCAACATTCTAGACCACTGATATCGTCTTTATTTATGTCGCTTCAGAGTAAGTTAACGCACGCACTTTGAAATAAAGATATCACAATCACATTGAATTTGGGTCAGCTTATTTACACATCATTGTTTGTTGAGGTGGCTCACTACACTTTGGAATAATTACGAAATTATTAATTATGAAAGATTTGATGATATGTACATGTAATAAGTACTTATGTAAAAAAGTAAAAATAATGCAATTTTGGATTAGAAAAGCGCGATTTTTAAAAAAAAAAATTCAAAAAATATGAAAAAAGATTCTGGCGGATTTATATCTTGAGATCTATGGGTCATTTAACACGATACTTAATTCAAAGAACAAACAAGTCCATCGATATAAATAATTGCACTAGACATATAGATCGCCATCTTGTGATGCAGAATACCTGTAAGTCTACGTGATGGTAAAATGGGTAGCGAAAACAGGGCCGGGCAGGGTCGCTTTCATACTCCGATTTTTTTTCTTATTTTTCTTTGTTGATATATCATTGTTTGTTTTGAAACTTACAGATTATATTCTCAGTCATACATTTAGTCCTCCGCCCAAAATTCAGTTCATAATATTACCTATAAATAAAGAAATTAGTGTTTGTATATAACTGGTTGGTAAACGGGTTGCAAAACCAAAACCAAAACACACACTATGCACGTGCTGTGGAAAACTGGTCTTTTTTCAATTCATAGAGAGTTGAATTTCATATTCAATACATCATTTAACAATTTAAGTGCCTTTTATTTTACTTATCGGTGGTTTTTCCAAACTCGGGCCAAAAGGAAATCGGGCCGGCATTATATTCCGATTAATTAACCATAATTTTTGGTCTATACCTCTATACATAGAAATTATATAACAGGGACGGTAACATTTTAGTACGAAAGCCTAGTGAGGTCAAATTGAAAGTGTTACAAAATTATAAAAAGTCGTTATTACGAGATAAAAAGTCGTAATAACGAGGTTAATAAGTCATTATTACGACTTTTGAAAGTTGTCATTATGAAATAAAAGGAGTTAATACGAGATAAAAAGTTGTAATATTGAGATAAATAGTCGTTATCACGACTGTCGGAATTATATACGACGATTAATATTCCGAATGGCAGTTATAGGATCATCATGGAAGGTATCTTGAATGATATGTCAAATGAAAGTTCAAGAAAAATGAAAGAAGAAAATGTATGTATTGCATTTCATTTTCATAACTCGTGTTTTACCAAGCAATGTGGCACTGTGTGACCAGTTAATTAGAGCAAAAACGTACGCAGGATTTAAAGGTTAGGTTTAGTTTATCAAAATTAGGTGCAATCCGCTAAGCTATCAGCCCCCCCCCCCCCCCCCCCTTTATTTTTATTTTATATATATATATATTATTTTTTTTTGGTAGTGTATTTCTATGCAAGGGCACTTGTATAAACATAATTTTCAGCATTAATGTGTGGGGTGGGGGTAAAGCTGCACTATGTCTTGAGCAAGGTAACCCCGGCCACCACCTGTCAAAACTCGCGTTCTGAAATTCCTGAATTTGCTTAAATAATTCACATGGGTTTGGTGCTAAATTTAGTACTAAAAAAGCCGTCCATTTCACAAGCATTTCCCTTTCATGATATGACAGTTTTCCTTAAACTTTATCTTTGATAAATATATTTCTGTATAACTGCATAAAGTTGGGTGAGAGTTTATGAAGACAAATCATTCTACTATTAACTTTTCAGCAGTGTGAATTATATTGATCATTTGACTTTTCATATAAAACTAAAACTCTCTCTCTCTCTCTCTCTCTCTCTCTCTCTCTCTCTCTCTCTCTCTCTCCAACCAAACCTGTAAAGTGAGAATGTCCTCACAATGTCTAGAAGAGAGTACACATATACGTTATTTTAAAGGGAAAAGGTACTATGTTACGTATAGCTATAGGGACACCAATAAAAGTTAATCAAATAAATCAATACAGTCTTTTCTTTTTCTTAAATTTAAGCGTTGAAGGACACCCTTTAACGTTGAAATACTAATCACAACATGATGGGCAACAGCAAGAAAAGCAAGAATTTCCGAAATAGATCAATCGAGATTTAAATACTGTTTCACTGATTCTTCCGTTCCCATTCTGACACATTTGTCAGTCATTTTATTTCAATATATATCGCAGAATCTCATAATTACGACTTTTTATCTCGTAATAACGACTTTCAAAAGTCGTAATAAATCTCGTTATTACGACTTTTTATCCCGTAATAACGAGTTTTTATATTTTTTAACACTACCAAGCCCCTATCGTTGCTCCTCACGAAAATATTAACTGCTGTGAAGGAGAAACTTCAAACGTACTGTGCCACTACATATACCAGGAGTGGTGTAATTTAAATGTGGATTCTTAAAAATTCTAAATGATTTTTAATGAATTTGAAATCACAAGACTTTTCTCATATTAGCATTAAAACGTACGATTTTACAACGCTTTATACGGCCATACCTCACGATAAATTAAAGACTAGACTTTTTGACCTCATAGACAGTTGCTTCGTCAAGAAAAACGGTAATATCTAGTGATCGGTTATCCCAAAAATTATTTTCTTAAACACCACTCTGACTCCACGCATAAGTACTCCGAAGTTGATACTAGAAAGAGTTACTCATTGACAATATGTTCGTAGACTTTGGTGATCGGGTCTTCCAACAGTCTGTTGGAATTCCCATGGGCACGAATTGTGCTCCTTTGTTAGTTGACTTGTTTTAATATTCTTATGAAGCAAAATTCATTCAAAAAGAAAACGTCTCTTGCTGTGGCCTTCAATTCGACATTTAGATATATTGACAACATTTTATCTATTAACAATGATCATTGTGATTCATATATCGATTCGATATATCCCCAGTGATCTTGAAATAAAAAAAAACACCACAGAGTTTTCCACATCTGTTTCGTACTTAGATATTTTTTGAAAGTAGACGCTGGCGGCAAATCAACAACTCAACATTATGATTTCAATTTCTCCATCGCCAACTTCCCTTATCTAAGTGCAATATTCTCCATCATCACCTGCATATGGTGTTCATATCTCCCAACTAATTGGATACGCAAGAGCTTATTCTGCATATGATCAGTTTTTAAATCAAGGAAGACTACTGACACAGAAGGTGGTTACATGGGTCTGTACAGTCTCGTCTAAAGTCAGCATTTCGCAAATTTTATGGTCGTTGTAACGATCAAGTTTGCCAGTACGATCTTCCATTAGGTCAAATGCTGTCTGGCGTGTTTCATACCAATTGGTAGGCCGTTCTTGGCACACTGATTTTAACTTCGGATTACTCCGTTTACCTGATCGGGATGTAGGGCTCACGACGGGTGTGAATGGACGACAGGGGATGCTTACTCCTCCTAGTCACCTGATTCCACCTCTGGTATGTCCAGGGGTCCGTATTTTCTATAGGACTTAGGAGATTGAATACTGTTAATTATCTCAGCCTTTACTTTCAATTTGAGCTCACTAGGCTTTCGTATTTTAGTGATAAAGCATCTTAATATTTACCGAAATCTTGTGTAGTATCATTATTGTGTCACATATAAAAACCGTAAACACAGAAAAAGGAATATCTTTTCTCGCTACCCATTTCACCAATCTGAAATAAACAATCGTTGATATTTCCTTAACGAAGCAACATTATGCCGTGATTTTTGGCGTGAAGATGCAATGTATCACTCAGATAAGGATTAAAAAGTATCAAATCAAACAGAAATAAATTGACGAAGAAAACTATAAAAACGAAGGTGATCCGGTTTTCACGACCCTCTTCACCAACTATGTCTATCTTTGTCTTGGTGTTATGAGTCACCTTAAAATCGGACACAAACGTTGCTTATGGACAAGCAGTATGTCGAGACCCTTAATGATGTTTTTTCTTCTTCCGATTTTCTGAATATAGACCTGTAATCATACACAGCTACACGTCTGTTGTTAAATACATATTTTTTAAACTTTCTCTGCAAAACTGTACATCATTTTATATTGACTGCGAATTGATATAATTATAAAACATATGTTACAAATTTATGTGTAGCCTATATTACAAGGTGTCGCGTGGGGATACGGCTTAGAATAGGTCCTCAGTAACCCTTGCTTATCGTAAGAGACGACTATATGGGGAGGTCCTTCGGATGAAACCGCAAAACCGAGGCCCCGTGTCACAACAGGTGTGGCACAATAAGCACCTCTCCCTGCTCAAAGGCAGCAAGAGCCGAGCATAGGCCTAAATTTTGCAGCCCTTCACCGCCAATGGTGACGTATCCACATGTATGAAAATGAAAAAAAAGCGAAACGTTCAACAAAATACAACCAACCAACAACAGCATGAAAAGGTGTAGAATGCTAAAAAGGCAAAAATCGTAGGTGGTACAAGCCATATGAATATTTCAGATAAGATTTTTGGTATCATTGCATTAAACAATAACAATTATCTCCCGTTGGTTTTTCATCTGCTGGATTTAGAACATTTTCAAGACGAATACGTATTATCAAAATCTGGAAGTATTCACATCGTTAGATAAACAGAGGGTATACAAACAGAAAAATCGTATCCATCCTCAAGAATAAGTTGACGTTTAATACAAATCTTAATTGATTGACGAGATTTATTTGTAATTTATGGCATTGATTTTTAATCAAATTGGAATGAAGCTTATTGAAAATGAGAAATGTTTCTCCTTAGGAGGAAGCATGTGTTCTCTTGTTTTTCAACCATCTTCACGTACATATATCTAAACATTGATTTATATATTCTGTAAACTCGACTCTTACTTGTGAATTATATATGTCTTTTGAAATAAAATTTTGTGAATTTTTAAATACCGAGTTTTGTCAAATTCTGTAGTCTATTGGTTTAATATCATTATTCCAAATTCCCGGAGGATTAGTTAAAATTGGAATAATAAAAGATTAAAATGTCTTAAATTGAGTATTTTCGGGGGGGGGGGGATATTATTTAACATTGTTTGGTAGTTCTGATTTGATAATAAAATATTCCTTTCTTGTCTTGCCTGTTAAAACCATACATGCATGCTTCATTTTTTCACCCAAATATCTGTACCTATTAACAAAATTAATAGTATTTTCCTTATAAAACATTGTATTACAAGTCAATTTCTCAAATCTCTTGCTAGAAAATAATTGGCATTTGTATTTGTATATTGACGTGAACAAGTTAAAATAAGGAGCAGTGATCAATCTCATTACTACTTTGAAGAATACAAAATTACGAGAAAGGCAAACACGGACCCCTGGACATAGATGAGATCAGGTAAGTAGGAGAAGTAAGCATTCCCTGTCGACCGGTCACACCCGCCGTGAGCCCTATATCTTGATCAGGTAAACGGAGTAATCCGTAGTCAAAATTAATATGTAAAGAACAGTTTAACAATTGATATGATGCGATGTGATGGATACATGCAAATCACATGAACACAGATACAAGCAAAATTAATCGACCTTTCATCTACTATACAATTAGTTCCATTAGTTTATGTTCTATTTCAGACAAATGTTGCTGTCTTGGCTTTTGCATTATCTCTGGTTCTAGATGTAACACGATTTTGCTATGCCATTGAATTTCTGTTGGTTTTGGGACATGGTTTTTGCTATACCGGTGAATGAAAAGGTGAAGATAACGGACAGGGATCAATCTCATGAATCCAATATGGAATACAAATTCGAGAGTTGGGCAAGCATGGACCCCTAGATATATATTTAGAGGTGGGGTCAGGTATCTAGGAGGAGTAAGCATCCCCTTGACCATATAGACGGAGTAATCCGTAGTCAGAACCAGTACACCAAGAGTAGCCTAGCGATTCCTTATGAAACACAACAGACAGCATTTGATCCAATGAAAGGCTGTATTGGCAAACTAGATCGTCATAACGATCATAGAATTTAAGAAATGCTGAGTTTAATCGAGACTTTTGAAACCCTGTAACATCAACGTGTTTGTCAGTAGCCTGCCTCGATGTAAAAACTAATCATACGCAGAACAACTCTTGCGTATCAGTTGAGAGACATAAACATAAACATAAAATTTTGGTAATAATGGAGTATTGCTACATTGATATGGGGATTTGACGATGGGGAATCTGAAATCATCCCGTTTGTCATAAAGCTGAGTTGTTAGTTATTTTCAATAAAATATCTTAAGTACGAAGCAGATATGGAGGCCCTGGTGTGTCTTTTACTTCGAGTTCACTGGGATATATCGAATCTACATATGAATGAAAATGATTATTGTTAATAGATAAAACGTCGTCGATCTGTATAAATGTCGATATTAAGGCCATGGAAAGAGATTTTTTTCTTTTCATGTGGAAGCGTATGAATCAATTCTGTCTCATAAGAATATAAAAACAGGTCAGCTAACAAAGGAGCATAATTCGTGTCCATGGGAATTCCAACAGATTTTTTGGAAGACCCAATCACCACAAACTACAATACTGTCAATGATTAACTCCAGCATCTTTTTAATTTCAACTTCAGAGTAATTGTGCATGAATTCACGCTGGATTTGGAACACGAAGTTTGCTATACTGTTGAGTTCTTCCTGGTTTGGGGGGTGGGGGGTGGTGGCATGATTTCTACTCTACTGTCAATTTCTTCCTAGTTCTGGTCTACCGAGTGTTTTGAATTCCATCATATGAGGTGGCATCATTATCAGGTCTACGAGGACCATACCACTTTGTGGATACCGACTCGGAGCTCCCCTTAATACAGGTTGTACAGTTTCCGGTGACTCGGGTTTCGTTGCTCTGACTAGAACTTCTCTCATATGGTTGCTGAGTACGATAAAAATGTGTACTTAGTAAAGCATGCATCAAATTGTAACTCATGTGGAAACTCCAACGAAATAATAATAACATTGATAACCAATGTTCTTTAGTTATTTGCTACCTATGTTCTTTAGTGAAAAAAAAATTCTTAATTTTCTTTCAATATATTCGTTAAATTTTCAGAAGGTAGTCTTTCCCCCTTTTGACATTTCCTTCCGATAAAAAAAATTACATCCAGAATAATGAAATTGTGAATCCAGTTGTTTTGCTTTCCTATTTTCAATATAATTGACCGCTTCTCTTATTTATCCATTATTTGGGATTTTCCCATGTAATTCATGCGTGGACATTCTACAAATAAATTTTCATTCTAGCTTCACAAAGTAAATTTGTAAACAAAATTTTAACCAATATTTGTCCAGGTAATGTTGTAATGAAGTTTCGATCATAAATACTGAAGCATGTTCAGTTCTCAAGAGTCTGAAAGATACAACCCGCAATGTTTTGTAGCATCTAACGACATGTCACATGAACAAGTTCGCTCAGAATTTTATTTGCGGTGAAGTGAGAAGTGTTGTCTACAGTCCTATAGATGGATGGTAGCGGATGCCTGATGCCAAATAATTCCTTCCAAGGGTATACTGAAAACTACTTATCTACTTTCTGGAGAAACAAAGAGGGAACAAAAGGCCCATAGACCACAACGCTCACCTGAGTCACCTTAACCCTGCTGTTGTTCAGCTGTTATGAGTTTTAAAAGATTTTTTTCAATCTTTATTCTCAAGAAAACATTTGACCCCATACTATGAACCCCAGCCAACCCCAAAGCCGAACTTAAAATTCACACAAGGTGGGGATGCCTCTATACCAATATGGCAAACATGACCTTGCTTTGTTGGAGATGACTTTTTTCAAAAAGAGACTTTCTTTCCTATACACATGTATTATGTTAAGTTTGATTTCTTCTAACACCTAGGGTTGATACCTTGAATCCACACAACGTACATGTAGGAATGTTTGTATTTTGATATGGTTTAGTTTGGACCAGGTACTCTTAAGCGGAATGTGTTTTCATTAAATGTGTATTCCAATATAAAATTTTTATATTATGTTGTGAGCTCACCTTATCCACGACGCCCCTAAATTAAACAAGCTTAAATTTGAACTATCTAACGATGCTTGCATATTAATATAACAATCATGACCTTCTGTTATTGAGATGGTTGTAAAAGTTGTTTCCATGTATATCCCCAATGTTGATCCCCTATTATGACATCACGCTACTCCTGAAGACCACAATTTAAACATACTTGAATCTACACACCTTGGGGATGCTTGCGTATCAATTATGACTAATCATGGTCCTGTTGTTCTCGAGAAAATTTGTCCCTATTTATTCCATTATAAAACTTTTCCCCCGTATTTGCCCCCACTTTACCTACGGGGTTACGATTTGAACAACTTTAATCTACACTATTTCAAGAAGCTTTCATATGCTTGCAAAAATTTTAGCAGTGTATACAAATGAAAACTCATGTCAACGGTTCATAATCCTTTTTTGCAAGGAAAACAGAATGATTAAAAACGATGGGGGTACTGTCAGGATTTATTAGGGGCTGGAAAAGCGATAAATATGGGCTACAGGTCGGGCCCCGGCTTGAGGTAGCTAAAAGTCGATAAGATCTCTCGTGACAGGACATCAGAGAAAGGATTAACCATGGGTTCTATATATATACCCACTACAAATACACAAACAATGTTAAAACAAACGCACTGCAAATACATGCACAATGCTGATATAACACTGCTGTTTCAAAACACTGCTAATACAAACGCACTGCTAGTACAAACCCACTGTTAATATACACACACTGCTGACACAAACCACACTACTGATACAACAAAACAACTATGTTCAATTATAATAAAGCACGCTGCTGATACAAACGCATTGTTGATGCAGTTGTACCACTACTACAAAAAAACAAAAAAAAAAAAAACCTCTATTCATACAACACACTCCTGATACAAACATGCTGCTTATACAAACATGATACAAATACGAACACACCATTGATACAAAAAATACTGTTGATACAAACGCACTACTGATACAGAAACACTGTTCATACACACACTACTGATACAAAATCACTGTTCATACACACACTACTGATACAAAACCACAGGCGATACAAAAATACTACTGATACAAAAACACTGTTCATACACACACACTACTAATACAAAAACACAGTCGATACAAAAATACTACTGATACAAAAACACAGTCGATACAAAAATACTACTGATACAAAAACACTGTTGATACACACACACTTCTGATACAAAAACACTGTTGATACACACACACTTCTGATGCAAAAACACGGTTGATACACACACTACTGATACAAAAAACACGGTTGATACACACACACTACTGATACAAAAAACACGGTTGATACACACACACTACTGATACAAAAACACGGTTGATACACACACTACTGATACAAAAACACTGTTGATACAACCACACTACTGATACAAAAACACTGTTGATACACACACACTAATGATATAAAAACACTGTTGATACACACACTCTTCTGATGCAAAAACACTGTTGATACACACACACTACTGATACAAAAACACTGTTGATACACACACACTACTGATACAAAAGCCGCCCGCGTGGCGCAGTGGTTAGAGCGTCGGGCTCAAAGATCTGATGATCCTTGAGTCGGGGGTTCGAATCCCACTGTGGGACGTGGGTGCCGGTCTTTCGGATGAGACCGTATAAACCGAGGTCCCGTGTCGCAGTAGGTGTGGCACGATAAAGATCCCTCCCTGCTCAAAGGCCCTGAGTGCCGAGCATAGGCCTAAATTTGCAGCCCTGTCACCGGTAATGGTGACAGCCGCCGGATAGCTGAAAAATTGCTCAGGCGGCTATAAACAAACAAACAAACAAAAAAACAAACTGATACAAAAACACGGTTGATACACACAGTAATGATACGAAAACACTGTTGATACACACACACTACTGATACAAAAACACTGTTGATACACACACACTACTGATACAAAATCACTGTTGATACACACACACTAATGATATAAAAACACTGTTGATACACACACACTTCTGATGCAAAAACACTGTTGATACACACACACTACTGATACGAAAACACTGTTGATAAGTAGTATAAGGCGTCAACGTGGGTGGGTCAACAGAGTGCACTTTTGGATGTCCCGATGGGTGGGTCAACGGAGTGCACTTTTGGCCGTCCCGATGGGTGGGTCAACGGAGTGCACTTTTGGCCGTCCCGATAGGGGGGTCAACTGCACTTTTGGACGTTCAATTATCGATCGGTAAGGCGGGGGAGGGGTGACGTCATAATAGAAGGAACGTCAGAGGTCCGCAGTGTTAAAAATCCTGGTATTAAGCGGTGTTAATGTATTATTATACCTCTAGGGATTGACACGACGATTATTGAAATACTATTGGTCGAACAGATCACGTGATGGGGGGGGGACAAAACTTCATGTACCCCTCCCTCGATGTGCCTCGGAACGTCGTGTACTGCATCCCTCGGGAGGCCTCGCTTTTTTTCTTGCAAGAGTTACGGCTCTTTGTTTACTCTCGTCTGCAGAAGAAAAATAAATGGCGGCGGGTGGAAGATTCCAGCTCGGAACAGAGGCGGAATTGGCCGCTATTATAGATAAAAAAGATTTTTTTTTTCTTTATCGGTATAATAAACAATTTATTGCCCTGCTTGGAGGGAGACATGAAGCTTTGTCCAACCCAGAAACATCATGTCCCCCGAGGGCGAAGCCCTCATGTCTCCCTCCAAGCAGGGCAATAAATGTATAAAACACTTGGTTTGGCCAGAAGCCAGGTGTTACGTGTGTTTTAAAAATACCTGGCTTGGCCAGACGCTAGGTGTTACCTGTGTCTAGACAGTACGTCACGTCTGTCTAGACAACACCTGGTCTAAAACAATACCTGGCTGGCCAGACGCCAGATGTTACCTGTGTTTTAAAAATACCTGGCTTGGCCAGAAGCCAGGGTTACCTAGACAACCTGGCTTGACAAGATCTAGACCCTACCTGGCTTGGCGAGAAGCCAAGATCTAGACCTGCTTATAAAATGGTCTATAAAATATTGAGTGCAGGTCTCAAGAACACTAAGTGTACATTCATACCTGAGGGATGAAAATACTTTGTTTTTAAAAAGAATGTAAACAGAGTTCATAAGAACAGTACGTGACGTCATAATAGGCTAGTCTGCATTCCAATGGCGTAAGATGTGCATGTTTTGACATCATTTGGCGGGAGATATGGTCTTATTTTTTAGAGAGCTATATAGGTATTTTACCATCTATATAGAGTTCCAATGATATCCAATATGTGTGTGGGGGGGCTGAAATAATACACACTTGAATATTGCATTAGCACTAATAGGCAGATACACTGTGTTTACTACACACAAGTACCTCAGTTTTTTGGGGGTTTTTTTTAAAACATTCAGTGTGTTTTGGTGAAAAATATTTTCTGAAAAGGAAAGTTACATCAACTGAATGAGCTAAATAAATATCGAAGTAATTAATAAATAATGAAGTAATTAAAACTTGAATTTGAAAAAAAAATGAACATTAAGATCAGGGATTCCTAAACATTTGCTCATTTTATCCTGAAATGATACATGTTACTCTCCAATTTGAGAGAGAGAGAGAGTTCCAAATGGTGAGATGTTCATAAAATGTTGATATATTCAAATAATGAAAGCAAATAGTCACAATTTTTTTCACAAATAGTTTTTTATTCATCATGAGAGTTCAACTCACTTAGAAATTCTTAAATCGCAATGGATTTCAGCATGATAAAGTATTTATTATAACAGCTGTTATTGATTACATTACGTGATGATGAAGACCTTGTGTACATGATGAAATAACATGCTTATACTTGTAAAATTCTAGTAATCCAAAATAACAAGCTTATATGTGTAGTAGTAATGTAGTAATCCAGAATACATGGCAACTGTTGGTCAAGGTTGTTTTTTTTTTATGCATTATAGTAGATCTACAAAAAGTTATAGTGCAGATATGATTTATAGATTACCTGGTAATGCTTGAATTTATGCTTAAAACTTGTATATAAAAATATTGAAAAATATTGGTACAGAGATCCTTTTTACTATGAATCTAGCATTATTACCATTTTTAAAATCTCCCTGCTCTTATTCTATTTGAAGGGTCTATTTGTTGCATTATTTACATAATCATCTCCACAGGCTATCTATCTCTGCTTGTTGGGGGTGCAATCTAATTCTCTCAAATGAGAAAAGTGTAACACTCACCAGAAATGCTAGTATTTAATTGTAAGTGAGTAAGTGAAAGAAAATACTATTTCTCTCATGCAATACTCTCATTCCATTTTGTAGAACTAAATTAGGCTGAATTCATTCTTCCCACACACTATCAAAAGAATGTTGGCTAACTGATTTTTTAAACAAGAGCTACACTGAGTGGCCAAAAGTATTGCAACAAACATGGCTGACGTCATCACGATGTAAACACTATATGCATGAGAAAAAACAAGTTTGAATGAAATAAGAATCATTTACTTACTATTTTCTTCTAGTATTTTGTAGCAAACCCCTTTTGGATTATGACTTGGCGTAGTCTTGAGGGAATTGAGGCATATAAGCTCCGAATGTAAGTTTGAGATAGGCCAGTCCAAATTCTCGTCAAAGCAGCCACTAGGTCATCCCGACATTTAATGTCATCAATCTCACGGGACCGTTTGATTTTGATGGAACGCAAGACATTTTCAATAACATTAAGGTCTGGGGATTGCGCAGGCCAGTTGAATTTTGGAATGCCGTTTTCTTGTTTCCAAGTATTGGTCTGTCTAGAGGCGTGGGGGGTGGCATTATCATCTTGGAAAATAAACTGTCGATTTCCGAAAACTTTTGCAACTACAGGCCATAAGTGGTTATCAAGCAGTTCAATATACTTTGCTGAATTCAGATTTCCATCAACTGGCACAAGTACACCAATACCATCGTAGGTAATACACCCCCAAAACATACAACTTACTTTCACGGGCGTTTTACGTTGGTTCAGACAGTAGGGCTTCCACTTCTCGGACGATTTTCTCCACAAACTTACGGAGTTATTTTGTCCAACGACTACCTGTGTTTCGTCTGAGAAAATAACTTTCTGCCACTGTTCAGGTCTCCAGTGTCTTTTGCCTCGGCACCACAGAATTCGGCGCTGTCTGTTGACTTTGCCTATCGCAAGTGTTTTCTGAATCTTGCCCCTCCTGTATCCTTCCTGGTGTAGCCTTCGACGAATAGTTCTCCTAGACACATGTGTTCCTTCATTTCGATTAAAAGTTGATGTAATATCTTGTAAAGATTGTCTTCTATTAGTTTTCACAATGCGATAAAGTTTCCGATCACCCTCTCATCTATCACTCGGGGCCTTCCACTTCGGGGATTGTTTTCTACACTTCCTTTTTCTCGGAACTTTTTCAAAACTCGCCAAACAGTGCTTCGATGAATTCCAAGTGATTTGCCAATTTGGTTATCATTAAAACCATTTGAATGCAAAACTACAATACGTTTTTTGATCTCTGTTGACAGTTCTCTCTTGTTCGACGACATTGTTTTCAATCACTATCAACACCCGAAATCGTCTGCTACCGAGAACAAACGGTTCCCGGTATGATTAGAACCCTAGGTAATTCACACCCATGATATTTCGATCTCCGTTGGCATTATAACGCGTCAGCAATAAAAATAAATTTGAAGCGAGTAAAGTTGTGATGACGTCAGCCATGTTTGTTGCAATACTTTTGGCCACTCAGTGTACAATTCAATTAAAGAGATTAATTCTGTTGGGTACTTATTGAATTAAGGATATTTCTAATTATATAGTTGCTCTCTCTAAAAGAATTATTGCACTCATCAATTAAATTAATGATATCATTTAATTCAATGGAGGAAAGCTATGATTCAGTTATATCAGTGAATCAATTATTACATGCATTAATAGAATTGATGTCTGCAATAATTGAATTATTGCTCTCTTGAACTGAATTGTTGTGTGCATCAATTCAGTTGTTGATATGATCAATTTAGTTGTTGATATCATCAATTCAGTTGAAGAGGACAATTCAGCAGAATATTAATGCTATAAAAAAAAATCAATGCACCCAATAATTCAGAATTCAGCCTTTGGGGGCTTCGTTTCAAGGCGGTCTTCAGACATCCTGTCTAATCAGATTGCATACCCCTTCTAACTACAGATCCTGGATCCGCCCTTGAGCTTACTTGAAAATATATTTAGAATCCTTTGTGTCGTCATACATAATGACGTTGCATTGTGGTTGTTTGGTCTGACGTTGTGTTGTGGTTACAGTCTGGTCGAAGAGTCAAGACGTGTTTTTTGAGCAAGCGAATATTTTACGACATATCTGCGATCTAAATCAAGTACGAAGATGAACAGTGGCGCTTATAAGAGGGTAATTACTCGTAGTACAAATTAACTTGGGGCCAACTCTTAAAAATAGCGCTATAGAATTCAAAATGGACAGACGCAGTGTGCAACTCGGGTTTCTGGATAGCGCAACCTTTGGGATGGGGTGGGGGGTGGGGGTAATTTATCACAACCAAGCATCATTGAAACGGCACAATATTAGACAAACACTGACATTAGTGCTTAAATACTATTCTGGTTTATTTTTGTTCTTGCCTCAATGAGCATACTTTCATGAAATTCCGCGAAATGTCACTTGTTAGTCTAAACGAAACGTCACAGTGTGCAGTTTGTTTTCCTAAATGTAATTTTGAGTTGTCGACGTTAGCAGCTTGATTAAATATGTAAAGTTTTCTGTACATTAATGTTATGGATGGAATTATATAGCTCCAATGGTTGAGCTCACACGGTTTAACTAAGGTAGGCCTATGGTTAAAATATCTGAATTGTTAGGCCCAGGGTAGGTTCGACTTATCCGATGCCTAAACGTGTGAAAATCGTACAGTAGTATATAAATTATCAGTATGAATTTTAATATTTGTTCTAAAATAGGATTTACATGTACTTAGAATTGGTAACTCTTCAATGACTATATATGGTAGTTGGGGTTTCGTTGCCAATGACGACATACGTTGCTTGGAGTGTTCTGTTTTGGATACGGCAGTAGTTAGAGAAATAAGACGTGCCTGAACAAGGCTAACACTCTCTTAACAATCATTAGGGGGGGGGGGCGACTGGCACAGATAGAAAATGATCCAAAACAGGATTAAGAGGGTAATGATTTAGGCCCAGAGTTATTTTTTGGAAATGGTTGGTCGACTCATTTGACTGCAAAGCCACTTATATACAGCCAATACTAGGCCTATATTCTAACTATGCATAGCATCTTCTTATAATTTAAATCCAATTTGTCGCCTACTGCATATTTAAAAATTTTAGCACAAATTCAAATATATATGATATATATATATATATATATATATATCAAATTCATAAAATCGAATGTCACTGAATGAATTTTTGTTTATTTGTGTGCCTCATACATCCGAAAAGTAAATTTAAAAAATGCTTCTTGAAGTGCATTCCATAAGAAGAATTGTCAAATATGTGGAGCATTCAGTTATCCATCTTCAGCTTGGAATAAAAGTCAATGAGGGTCAACAGATAGGAAATCAGATTCGACATTATAAATTCATCCTACTTATGTATACTTCAACGTACAGGGGGCAATTAACAAAATTATTAAAATGACATAGTATTGCTATGAACTCTAATAAGAACAGTGTTGTGATTAATTCAAACTTCGGGAGCCTTTGGGGACTTTGTTTTAAGGCGGTCTTCAGACACCCTATCTAATCAGCTTACATACCCTTTCTAAGTTCAGATCCTGGATCCGCCTTTTGCTTACTTGTAAATATATTTAGAATCCTTTATGTCGTCATACATGATGACGTTGCATTGTGGTTGTTTGGTGTGACATTGTGTTGTGGTTACAGTCTGGTCGAAGAGACAAGACGTGTTTTTTGAGCAAGCGAATATTTTACGACATATCTGCGATCTAAATCACAAGTAAAGTATGAAGATGAACAGTGGCGCTTATAAGAGGGTAATTACTCGTAGTACAAATTCACTTGGGGCCAACTCTTAAAAATAGCACTAGAGAATTCAAAATGGACAGACGCAGTGTGCAACTCGGGTTTCTGGATAGCGCAACCTTTGGGATGGGGTGGGGGGTGGGGGTAATTTATCACAACCAAGCATCATTGAAACGGCACAATATTAGACAAACACTGACATTAGTGCTTAAATACTATTCTGGTTTATTTTTGTTCTTGCCTCAATGAGCATACTTTCATGAAATTCCGCGAAATGTCACTTGTTAGTCTAAACGAAACGTCACAGTGTGCAGTTTGTTTTCCTAAATGTAATTTTGAGTTGTCGACGTTAGCAGCTTGATTAAATATGTAAAGTTTTCTGTACATTAATGTTATGGATGGAATTATATAGCTCCAATGGTTGAGCTCACACGGTTTAACTAAGGTAGGCCTATGGTTAAAATATCTGAATTGTTAGGCCCAGGGTAGGTTCGACTTATCCGATGCCTAAACGTGTGAAAATCGTACAGTAGTATATAAATTATCAGTATGAATTTTAATATTTGTTCTAAAATAGGATTTACATGTACTTAGAATTGGTAACTCTTCAATGACTATATATGGTAGTTGGGGTTTCGTTGCCAATGACGACATACGTTGCTTGGAGTGTTCTGTTTTGGATACGGCAGTAGTTAGAGAAATAAGACGTGCCTGAACAAGGCTAACACTCTCTTAACAATCATTAGGGGGGGGGGGGCGACTGGCACAGATAGAAAATGATCCAAAACAGGATTAAGAGGGTAATGATTTAGGCCCAGAGTTATTTTTTGGAAATGGTTGGTCGACTCATTTGACTGCAAAGCCACTTATATACAGCCAATACTAGGTCTATATTCTAACTATGCATAGCATCTTCTTATAATTTAAATCCAATTTGTCGCCTACTGCATATTTAAAAATTTTAGCACAAATTCAAATATATATGAAATATATATATATATATATATATATATATCAAATTCATAAAATCGAATGTCACTGAATGAATTTTTGTTTATTTGTGTGCCTCATACATCCGAAAAGTAAATTTAAAAAATGCTTCTTGAAGTACATTCCATAAGAAGAATTGTCAAATATGTGGAGCATTCAGTTATCCATCTTCAGCTTGGAATAAAAGTCAATGAGGGTCAACAGATAGGAAATCAGATTCGACATTATAAATTCATCCTACTTATGTATACTTCAACGTACAGGGGGCAATTAACAAAATTATTAAAATGACATAGTGTTGCTATGAACTCTAATAAGAACAGTGTTGTGATTAATTCAAACTTCGGGAGCCTTTGGGGACTTTGTTTTAAGGCGGTCTTCAGACACCCTATCTAATCAGCTTACATACCCTTTCTAAGTTCAGATCCTGGATCCGCCTTTTGCTTACTTGTAAATATATTTAGAATCCTTTATGTCGTCATACATGATGACGTTGCATTGTGGTTGTTTGGTGTGACATTGTGTTGTGGTTACAGTCTGGTCGAAGAGACAAGACGTGTTTTTTGAGCAAGCGAATATTTTACGACATATCTGCGATCTAAATCACAAGTAAAGTATGAAGATGAACAGTGGCGCTTATAAGAGGGTAATTACTCGTAGTACAAATTCACTTGGGGCCAACTCTTAAAAATAGCACTAGAGAATTCAAAATGGACAGACGCAGTGTGCAACTCGGGTTTCTGGATAGCGCAACCTTTGGGATGGGGTGGGGGGTGGGGGTAATTTATCACAACCAAGCATCATTGAAACGGCACAATATTAGACAAACACTGACATTAGTGCTTAAATACTATTCTGGTTTATTTTTGTTCTTGCCTCAATGAGCATACTTTCATGAAATTCCGCGAAATGTCACTTGTTAGTCTAAACGAAACGTCACAGTGTGCAGTTTGTTTTCCTAAATGTAATTTTGAGTTGTCGACGTTAGCAGCTTGATTAAATATGTAAAGTTTTCTGTACATTAATGTTATGGATGGAATTATATAGCTCCAATGGTTGAGCTCACACGGTTTAACTAAGGTAGGCCTATGGTTAAAATAGCTGAATTGTTAGGCCCAGGGTAGGTTCGACTTATCCGATGCCTAAACGTGTGAAAATCGTACAGTAGTATATAAATTATCAGTATGAATTTTAATATTTGTTATAAAATAGGATTTACATGTACTTAGAATTGGTAACTCTTCAATGACTATATATGGTAGTTGGGGTTTCGTTGCCAATGACGACATACGTTGCTTGGAGTGTTCTGTTTTGGATACAGCAGTAGTTAGAGAAATAAGACGTGCCTGAACAAGGCTAACACTCTCTTAACAATCATAGGAGGAGGTGGGGGGGGGGGGGCACTGGCACAGATAGAAAATGATCCAAAACAGGATTAAGAGGGTAATGATTTAGGCCCAGAGTTATTTTTTGGAAATGGTTGGTCGACTCATTTGACTGCAAAGCCACTTATATACAGCCAATACTAGGCCTATATTCTAACTATGCATAGTATCTTCTTATAATTTAAATCCATTCTGTCGCCTACTGCATATTTAAAAATTTTAGCAGAAATTTTAATTCAAATATATATGAAATAATTTGATTTAGCTATTTGAAACCTTTTATCGAATTCATAAAATCGAATGCCACTAAATGAAATTTTTCTTTTTATCTGTGTGCCTCATACATCCGAAAAGTAAATTTAAAAAATGCTTCTTGAAGTGCATTCCATAGGAAGAATTGTCAAATATGTGGAGCATTCAGTTATCCTATCTACAGCTTGGAATAAAAGTCAATGAGGGTCAACAGATAGGAAATCAGATTCCACATTATAAAGTCATCATACTTATTTATACTTCAAGATACATCACTCTGTGTATATATATATATATATATATATATATATATATATATATATATATTTGGAAAATTTTCTTTTAGAACTTTAATCTATACTGTAAGATCGCTATAAGAATTTGCCTGCTGTTAGCTCTTTCTCAAAAATGAATGATTGAACTCACAATCTAGATCAGTAATAGAGAGGTGCTCTGACATCATGTCAGCTAATTGCTGTATGTATATATATATATATATATAGATATAGATACATGTCAGGTTTTGGGTGGAATCAGATACTCCAATCCCACAAATTTCATTCATTAAATCATAATGATATTCTAGCTGAGTTCAACATTATTGCACATGCTATTAAGAGTACTGAATCAGATTAATTTATAGCCTGAAAGCATGAGCATGCATGTATTATATAATTGATGTATATTGTACTCTGAATACATAGGTATAAACCCGTCTTTATCTATATTACAGAAGAGAATTGATGCTGCCTGCCCTGCCTCGGAAGATGCCTCAAGTTTTTACAAGAGGCTGGGACTGGACATTTTGGCCATGTCCTACACTTCTGGGCAGTCTGAGGAGGTCTCAGTTTTTGTTTTACTTTACACTGTATAGATTTGAAAAGTAAGTCAAATTGTCCATTATTTCTCTTCATCACTTTAATCTATAGAAATTTTTTTGTTGTTGTAAGTTAAAGAGGAACAACACATTGTCATAATGGCAGACTGGAACCAAAATTGATCAATTATATATCGGCAATATATTTGTCGTCCTTTTAGATTTAAGCAGCCACGTGAAATATCATATTGAGTTAACATGTTCAACTTCCAAGGATATCTCCCACTTTTTTCTAGTGTGTTATTCCTCCTTAAACAATGAATTATTAAATTCAAATGAAGTCTTTTCATAATTGTAAACATGATTTTACTTGTTTTACAGGCTGAGCAACCAAGAAAACGTTCTGTTCCAAATACTAGGCCCACTCACGGACACGACAGAGTGGTGACAAACTGGGTAGGTACATGTCAACAGAATATGGTGTATTCCACCCTCTTTAAATCAAATCATTTCAGTTATTATTCTTAATTATCACATGCTTTTGTCTCCTTTAGTCTCAGCCCCACCAGACAGGCAGACAGTCTGTGCATCCAGCTAGAAACAGTGAAAGATCTGATTCAGTAACAACTGGTTCTGTCTATAATCCACATGATCGACCTCTTAATTACCAACAGCATTACTGTGATCCAAAGAAAGAGTTTGTGAATGGTGGCCTCAAATACCAGCATCCAAACGGATACGTGCATCATGTACATGCAAGATCCGCTGTGGTCAATTCTGGCCCCATGCACAATCAACAAGGTCTTCACCATACTCGTCCACATCCCAGGACTGGGTCAGAGAAAGTGGACAACAGAGAGCAGGCTCAGCTAGCTCTCCCTCAGCAGATAATGGTGAAAAAAGAGGTAAAGACACAAGGCAATGATGGGATATTACATGACAACAAACCCTGTCACATGATGTTAGTTACATAATTATACAGAATATCAATGCAGTCATCAACATGTATTGGTTCTCTACTTGCTTAAAATTAATTAGAGAAAAATTCTAACAATTTTCAAAGATTCTTCTTTCATAAATTTACACTCAAGAAAAAATAAAAAAAGAAAAAGAAAAGGACCTTGAATTAAAGGGGCATCCCAACCCTATTTAGGTCACCTGAGTTACTGAATCTGGACATAGTAATATATTGTGTTCTCTATATTTGTTTGATTGAAACCAGACTTGGTACACTGGTGCATCCAAAGGAATTCCCTTGGGGATCTGGGTTAGAATAGGTCCTCAGTATCCCTTGATTGTCATAAAAGGCAACTAAATGGGGCAGTCCCTCAGATGAGACTGCAAAAACTGAGGTCCAATGTCACAGCAGGTGTGGCATGATAAAGATCCCTCCCTGCTCAAAGGCCATAAGCACTGAGCTTAGGCCTAAATTTTGCAGCCCTTCACTGGCAATGGTGACATGGTGAAAGATTCTTGAGCAGGACATTAAACAATATACAACCAGCCAACATCCAAAGGAGTAGATAATTCCACTTCTATTGATTTTTAGGGTCACAAGGTCAAGGGTCAAACTGGACATAGTAAGATATTGTCTGCTCAATATGTTGACAGACACCAAACTTGGTATACCGATTCTACCTAAGGAGTATATGATGTCTATTGCTTTTGAGGTCACAAGGTCATGACTCAAATTCAATACTCATTGTTTAAGAACACTTATACTCTTTGCAATCTTTTTCTTGAGCTGATTTGGAAGAATTTTTTATTTTAATGACGATACATATATAGGAAAAGGTATCAGTTACTTTTTTCCAATTTGCACCACAGAAGGGGTGGGGGTGGAGCATACCTGTTTCTGAAACATTTTTTGTTATAAATATATTTTTGTTTCTTATGCTTTTGCTTTTAAGCTATGCATTTGTATATCGAGTCTTATACTTCAATATCTTCATAATTTATTCTAGCCCCAGGTCAAACCCATCAACAGATATGCTCCTCCAGATTATATAACACTAAAGTATCACCCAACACCTACTCTGGAAGACCTTGGCTTGACCAGCTATCTAGACAGTCCTCCGTCTTCTCCAAGAGCTGTTTCACCAGATCGGGATTTAGCTCATGTGTCTACCACCTCTGTTGTCTCAGACCCGCGCACAAAAAAGTCTGTCTCAGGGGCTCACCAATCCACATCAGCTTTGATTACCACAAGAATGGCAGAGAGACCCCAAGCCATCTCTGCCAGTGAAACTGTAAGTATATATGTGGACAGTAGTGCATAGGAAGGTACAAAGTAACCGAAGCTTATCTTAAATTTTGTGAACTTTAATTGTTTTGTAGACTCTGCATTTATCAAAAAATATGTAAACACAGGTGTATGTTCCAAGGCATGCTCCAAAAGGTTGGGCCCCACTTATAGAGGTGGATGTTCCAAGGAATGTTCCAAAAGGTTGGGACATTAAGGTAAGGCAATATGTATGATCAAACTCATGATGTAAACCACTATTCAATATCAAAGAATTTTAAATACATCATGTGTATTTCATCTGTTATTTTGTAAATACTGAAAACCTCCAAGAAAAAGGCCAAGTGATTGCAGAATGTGTCATTAACTTTAATATACATTAAGATATTTATTTCAATTCAAGTTTGATATTCAAATTCTTATGCCTGGATATTCAAAACCTTACAGATTTGGGTTTTCTTTAAAAATCTTTATTGTTTTAAAAAGCTGCAAGCTGGTATATTCAGAATGTTGTTGTTTATTTATGAAAACCTTTGTTGTTTCATATTTTTGAAAATCCTAGTACTCAATATTTTTGTTCAATTCTAAATAGTTAAATGTCATGAGAATTTCACCTGTTATTCTTACCATAGACATGCAATGGTTAATGTAGAAAATCCCACCACAGGTTGATTTGGTATTCAGTTTGCACTGAATTAAGACCTGCAGTTGCCTTAAGTGTTAATGGGTTGGAGGGGGTGGGGGGTTGGGTGTCCAGGCTCCAAATGTCAAAGAGGGAATGATGCAACTTCGAAGAGAAAAAGTAATAAATCTTACCGACATTTTGGTTTTATGGTGGAACTCTTGAGTAAAGTAGTTGCATTATCCTAATATGGACTTCCAATAACGACAAACCCTCAGAGTCATTTGTCTATAAGAAACTTACCAGTGTTGCATGATCAGGAGCACAATTGTTCACACATACAACAATGTTTAAAAGATGTGCCTCAAAATTGTCCAGAAGTCAACTTTGGATATCAGCTATCATTTTCTGAGTTCTCTCTGACTAGGACATGAAATTAAATTAAAAGCTCCTAACTTGTAGCTGGGCACTTCTAGAATCTAATTGGAGCTCTAAACTGCTTCAAACCAACTGAATCTTGCACCCCAAAGTAAGCTTGAGAAAATAAGTGCTTCAGGGTTTCTTCATCACATTTAGGCATTAGACATTTACATATATTAGTTAGGGTCACAAATTCATTAAAAAGCTCAAACTAGGAAAAGTTAGGGTCCCAGGTCAAACTATAAGTTTAATGTCTTTATATGCCATTATTTTGGGTGTCAGCAGATTCATGGATTTTCACGAATTAACGGAGGAAACTTTAGATACTAAGTCTTTCAAGCATTATCTGTGACAATCAATTTTATTTCTATTTTTTTTAAATACAATTTTAGTTTATCGTCAGCGATGACCCCATTTTTACTATATATCATGAACTTTTACAGGATATTGTCTGTGACAATGTTATATATGTAGGCACCATGTGCCAAGTGAATGAGACACAACAGAGCATAATGCAAGCTGTTTCAGAATCAGCCTCTGCCTGACACTTTGAAAAACAAAGCGTTCGTGTCTACGTATTGTGTAATTCAATGTGATTAGGTGGATTTATATACACAAAAATGTAGATGTTCAATGCCTCAGTAGGCTGCCATTGAAAAAAATCCATACAATCACATGACAAATTATAAGGAGACTGTAAACCGAAGTTCACAGACTGCTTCTGAAATAACTAGCATGTTTCTTTATCCAGACAGTTACAAGGATTTATTATATAGTTACTTATCACAAATGCAAGTATTTTGTTGTTTTTCTTAAAAGACCTAGTATCACAAATCATTTTAATCTGTCAGTTTTAGCTCATCTGCGTCAAAGACTCAAGTGAGTTTTTCTGATCGAAAGTTGTCTTCAGCATCTTTATAAACTTTTCACATTTTCATCTTCTTCCAGAACCAATTTCAATCAAACTTTGCACGCAGTATCCTTGGGTGAAAGGGATTCAAGTTTGTGTACATGAAGGGCCATCTTCCCTTCAAAGTAATTGGGTAAGGGTCATTTAAAAATCTTCATAAGAACCACTGGGCCAGAAAAAAAAAAAAGAAAAAAAATTACTAGTATATCATGCTTCCTGATATAATGAAGATTTAAGTCTGTCCAAATATCATGCCCCCCCCCCTCTCCCCCCACCCCCAGTGGTAAGGTGGGGAAAGGTTGCTTCAATAGGGCAACAAAGTTTTATATGAGAAGGTATAGGGGGAAAAAAATTAAATCTTTTTCTGAAGAGCATCAGGGCTATGATTAGTCAAATAAACTTGCATGTATAGTCAGGAAGTGCAGATTCAAGTTTTTAGGTCACTTAATGAGTAAATTATTGCTGTCTATGTTTGTCCATCATTGTTAGTCAGCCATTGAGTTTCTTGTTATCTATGAGTCAAGGATTTAGGTCTCAAGATAGGGCTATGTTAGTCATATATTGAAAATGCATTAGGTCTTAGAAAATCTTTTATATTTCTGAACATCAAGCAATAAAACTGTTTGCATGATTATAATGAGCAATGAGCCCTAGAGTGTCCATGTTTGTGAAATTCATGACCCAATGGTTCAGGTACCAGATTGGCCATATATAATATGTATTGAATTACAGAAGACTATATTCTTTACTGCTTAACATCAAGTAGACAAACAAATATCTTCTTGTGAACAAGCCTAACAGCTATAATTAGTCATTTTGATGAGCAAGCATCCACAGGTATGTCCACTCCAGTGTATCAGATCCTGATTCTGGAGGGCATAGAAGAGCCATGATAAAATTCACGTATCTACACAGCAAATACATTTAAAATCTTCTCAAGAATAGCAGAACTGTGATTAGACACATTGATATGTGCAAATATCCAGAAGTATTTCAAATTGAAGTTTTTTCAAATCATGACTTGGAGATTAGAGGAAGGGGGGGAGGAAATCTCGGAAGGGACTGGATGAAGTTTTACATAACAATATACATTGTAAGAGAAATCTCACCAATTTAGAACAATCATAGAGGGTTTTAGTTGTGTGTCTAAGGGGTTTCAGTGCCAAGGCGGAGCTTCAGCAGACATTATAAGTAGAAATTCAAATGTGTCAATTCTACTGATAATATAGGGAGGAAGTGCAGTGCTTGGGTTAATGGGATTATTTAGTTGTCTGTTGGTAACTTTGAATATTTTCAAATCATGCTCATTCTTTCAAACACTCATGGACAGTTTCAGCGATTGTTGCAAATTGACTTAATCCTCATGAAAACTTGCAATTAACTCTATACTGAAGGCATTTTCATGCACCCCCCAAAATTTTGGGGGAGTATATAGTCACCATCATGTCCATCCGAGCTCATATCTCCTAAATTTTTCATTAGAAATTGATATTATTGATCACAAATGTTCCTTGAGACAAGGATTTGTGGATCAAGGTCCCTCAAGGTCATTTTGGAAAGGTCAAGGTCACTCAGAACATGTAAATGTTTTTTATTTCAACAGTTTTTGATGTAAAAAGTTCTCATCTCGAAAAACTCTCATCAGAAATTAATCATAAGTGATCACTAATGTTCTTTTGGACAGGAGATATTTGTATCAAGGTGTTATTGGGAAGGTCAATGTTACTCAAAACATATCTTATATAAGGAAAAATCAACAATTTTTTAACAGGGATTGATCATATATCACACTAGGCTCTCAGACAATGATTACTTAAGGTCATTTCAGAAAGGTCAAGGTCACTCAGAACATCACACAAATAAGTAAAGCTTATGATATGTCACTCAAAACATATCTTATATAAGGAAAAATCAACAATTTTTTAACAGGGATTGATCATATATCACACTACGCTCTCAGACAATGATCACTCAAGGTCATTTCAGAAAGGTCAAGGTCACTCAGAACATATACCTTATATAAGAAGAAAGTTCTTTATTTCAACAGTTTTTGAACAGTTATTGATGATACATCACATAAATAAATAAAGCTATCAGAAAATGTCAGTCAAGGTCATTTTGTAAAGGTCAAGGTCTCTCAAAACATATAACTTGTATATGAAAAAGTCTTTTCAACAATATTTCAGTAGTTGTGGATCTTTAGAACCAAGATCTCTCAAGGTAACTTTGTAAAGGTCATTGTTGATCAGAAACTTAATATAGGAAAAAGTTCCTTACTTCAACAGTTTTTTTGACAGATAATTGATCATATGTCACACAAATAACGTAATAGGCAAAGGACTTTCAGACAAAGGTCACTCAAGATCATTTTGTAAAGGTCACTCAACATATACCTTATTTATAAAACAAACCTTGTTGTTTCAACAGTTATTAATCATTGTGCAAGTCATTCATCATAAAATAGTTAAAATCCTGATACCATATGAAAAATAAATCCATATTTAGGAAAAGCAGGAAAGGATGTACTAAAATTATGAGTTGGTTTTGACTTGAGAACAGGTCCAAATTAGTCAAACTGTGTTAGTATTACTTATATAAAATCTTTCATCAGTATAGGCATTTTCAGGGGGCACTTAGATTTTAAGAACACATCTTGTTTTATACTGTAGATAAATATTAGAATTTAGATGTGCAGAACAGGAATTTTTTTCCTAGATTTCATAGCCCTTGGCACTAGTGACATATCTGATTAATATGTAGGTGGCCAATAAGGCCTGTGGGCCTCTTGTTCTTCAAATTATTGACCTATCTGGGTTTAGGCTGGGGCTAGAATTGTGGATCAGATTTTGCATAATGCATGAATATCAACCAAAAATATTTTTTCAAAAGAAGGGCTAATGTGCTTCAGGTAAGTATTGTGGCCCATGGGCCTCATATTATATGTGATATAAAACTGGAAAAAGATACTTTGGTCATTCTAAGTCTCAAATTGTAACTGTCAACTATGCTCAAGTGTCTGAATGTATACCCTTTTGTATATATTTGTGCAGTCAATTTCAATAAAAAAACCAAAACAACATATACTGTGAATGTTATTTTTGAACATCAAGTTTTTACTTGAGAAAGTAAATTGAAAGTTTTCACTTTTAAATCTTTTACATGTGCTCTCTATGGTAATTCAAAAAGGAACATTTATTAGGACTCATTTTCAAAGAAAAATTGTGTTGAAATGGGAAACAACAATATTTGAATGCATTTTTTAAATAACTTTAAAGGAAATGAACTTGTATGATCCCAAATGTCAAGGTTTAGATTAGAATCACCCTCAGATCTTACAATATCAAAAACTAATGTATGGAGCTCCAAATTGGTATAAACTAAAAAATACTGAAGATACTCATAATTGTGTGATATCATCAATTCGTCAATGTGTACATAAAATCAATTATTGCTCTCATCAATTCAGTTGATGCGTTCATCAATGTGGTGGAATTAGTGCTCGCGATTTAATTTGGAGATTGGTAAAAATGAAGATATCTTTAATCATTTGCAACGGTTTTGTATACAGAATGCGCTCATTGATTTTTTAAACAAGTGCTACAATTCAATTAAAGAGATTAATTCTGTTGGGTACTTATTGAATTAAGGATATTTCTAATTATATAGTTGCTCTCTCTAAAAGAATTATTGCACTCATCAATTAAATTAATATCATTTACCCAGTAAACACAGAAACGTTATTAAAACGTTTTATAAATGTTAGGAAAACATAATCTATAACGTTAAATTTGCGTGAATTTGTATGGTTTTTTTAACGTAATTATAACGTTATTTGATGTTTTCAAAACATTAATATAACATATATACAAACATTTTTTAAAATGTCGGCAAAACATTTTCATAAAATGTTATGTTAAGGAAATTTTGTATGGTTTTTTTAATGTTATTGTATCATTTCCTTGAAATGTTTTTACTGAACTATTTTAAAAACACTGTTGGTTAAATTTTCCAACATATTCTAGGAATAAAATATAAAAAACAAATCATTTTAAAGAAATCACAAAAGTTGTTTAATTGACATATCCAACATTGCACAGCATTACATAATAAACACAAAAAATGATTTGCACATTTTTTTTTACTTCATCTGAACTTTGTGTCCTTCTCAAATTTCTTATGAGGTTTAGGGGACATGCTTTTACAAACTGTTAATTCATGTATAAATCAAAAAATGTCTAAAAACAAGTGATCTGTGAGCCAATGCTTACTAGCAGTGTCCCCGCTATGGTGTAAATGCACAAAAATTCAAAGTCAATTGGAGTCAGATTTGTTTAAAAAAAAATTCCACTATAAGGCATGCCTAGATAAAGAGTGTAATAATTTCAGACTTCTAGAATGAAAATTTTGTCTAAAATTTAAGTCTATAAACTAACAGTCATAATTTGACAGGAAATTAAAACCAATACGGCAGACCTTACTAAACAATGTGTCAAAATTTCAAAAAGTCTGTGATTAATAGTTGCTGAGAAAAATATGACAGAAAATTTGTTACAGACAGAATGACACAAACACACGGACAGACAGACAGGGGTTAAACAGTATGCCCCCTCTCCTTCAGAGTGGGGGTATAATAAATGTATATTAAAAAAGACCCAAAAGAATCTAAACTGATTCATGGTATATGTAATATGCATGATGATGATCTACAAAAATGTACATTACATGCAACATTTTAAAAGTTACGTTTCAAAACTGCACACTAACTGCATGCAAATGAAATGGTCGACATGTTTGTTTTAAAAAGTCTAAAAATAACACAAGAAGTAAACTTGTTGAGAAGGGTATAATGCCATAATAATGTTCAGTTATTCTCAATCTGATTCCTCCGGAAAATCATCAACTCTTGGTCGTCTGTCTCCTTTTTTCTGCAATACATACATTAATTACCAATGGTGGTCATACAATAGGCGCATCAGTTATACAGTTATGATAACAATGCCATAAACATGTAATTCAGTACAAGTGTACATACTTTAACATAGTTGGTTCCTCCAGGTTGGTTGGGAGCAAACCTCAACACATCTAAAACTTCTCGTTTTATTGTTTCAAAAGGAATCGACTTTTTAGATGCCTTGCGCGCAGCAGCTGATAAGAAAAAGAGGTAATTGTAATGAATAGAATGTCAATATATATATGTTTGTGTGCGTAGAGACATTTATCATACAATAGAAATTTCAAATAACCATTTAGAAATATTAAATGCATGGAACATACACAAGACTATTTTGTACAGCTGGGTGCCTATAAAAGCACATTTCCCCTTCTGTCCACATCCACTGAACTGGCTCATACAGTTGTTCGTCATGATGGACCTCATAATGACCCTTGTAATTTCTCCTGCATTGCTTCCACCTTGCAGGGATGCCAATGCAATAATCTGAAATAAAATTTTACAAACATGAATTTCAAATAGAAACAAAAGGGTAACCAAGCTAAATTTAGAAATTACATTGTACAGTTATGAAAGTATAAGAGATATGCATTTTTGACATGATTACTTTTTAAGTAATTAATATTATGTTATGAGATTTTTACATCAAAGTTCAAAATGACAAGATGTCTTAATTTTTTTTTAGTTTTTACATCGCTTTTTAAAAATTGTATTGCAAGTGACATTACTTTTGGATCAACCCTTGTACTTGCCAGCTTTTTTTGGGAAGAGTCATCCAGATTTTCTTGGAACTCCTCCACCTCTCTGCTGCTATTGAGTTTTTCTCCCTGTGGTAGCAATGTTTCCACAGTTCCATAGTCTGTATCCACTGTTGCTGTTAGATGCGATTTTATGGCCGCAACATCTTGTTGCAGGAGATCAAGTTTAGAAATAACTGAAATTTTTAATCATGCTAGCAATAAGTATAAGAAATAAATGCTGTGAATGTGGTTTAATATTGACAAGTTCAAAATTTGACAATCTTTATGTTAAAGATAATTTTGACAAATTTATCTATCCTGTATATGATGTGAGAATTTTGACAAAATAAAAATCGCCAAAATAGTCAAAGTTAGCACATAGTCAAAATCTTCATGAAGTCAATCTCTCTCTTTCTCAAATTAATAACATTGTAAATCTATTTTTAATCATATACTTGAATTCTTGTTTTATCCATTGCATTCACAAAGATATACTACAGCTTTAAAATAAAGAATATTTATCCAGATTAAATCATTAGAGGAATGTTTGCTGACCTTGCTGAAACAAATCAGGCAGGTTTGTGGTATCTGTTAGTTCATTGGCAGCAGCTGATAAAAAGAATTAACACTTATAAATATCATTTAGGAACTTAGATCATACATGTTATATGTCATTATATGTGATTTATATATATATTATAAGATAGAATATTGGACTTCATAGGCCCCAGCATGTACCTGGAATTGGAGGAGAATTTGATGGAGCATTGCTTGACTGTCTTTGCTCAACAGTTTTTGACCGTGGTGATCTGCGTAGCGTAAGCAATTGTCTCCTCACTGTGATGGGTGTGTACGTTGTACCAGGGTTTACCGGAGATGGTGGTTCTCTTTTTTTCCCTTAAAGGCGTTAATTCACAATTAGGTCTTGATTTGCCAGGAGGGGAGACGTTTCTACCTAACAACAAAAATTAATTAAATATGTTACCAGTATACATGTATTATGCATTATTTTAACATATAGATCAATATTTTAAAAACTATTATGACTACAATACTGTAGAATATTAAACATAATAGGACATAGCAAGTACCTTGAATAGGAAGAGACTTTGAAAGGGCATTGTTAGGTGGTTTGTCCTTGTTAACAGTAGTCAAAGGTGATCTTCCAACAGGAATGGCAATCAACTGTCTTGGGGTCCTTCCACTGACATATTCTTGCACAGGAGATGGTGAGAAGGATTCATCAGCATTGGATGGTGTAATGGTCCCAGTTTTTTTCATCGGTGTTGAACATTGACGTAACTGACGTTTTTTAGGAGGAGAAGGCACACATTCATCTTTAAAATAGTAAAATAAAGCACACCAGTTCATAAAAATAAGATTTAGTGCTTTTTTTAACTATAGGTAAAGTAAATATACTGTGATCTATAATAATTACATAACAGTAAGCACAAATAACATAATTACATAATCAGCTCATTACACATCATGACCCATTTAACCCCTGGTTAGGAAGACAGTACTGTAAAATGCGCATTGTCTTGCCAAATGTTACAATGGCATTGTAGCAGTATGCTGAAGACAGGCCTAAAAAACCCAGAATTCTGAAGTTGGACAGACAGACGGATAGGCAAACTGACACGTAAAGGAAACCTACAGTCCCCACCAAGAAATCAGCCAGTAGGATTGACTTATGTCTCATAACAATTTTTGGTTAGTGCAGAAACGTTACCTTCACTGTCAATTTCCGTGTCACTCAGAAATCTTGAGGGTACTAGCTGTTTGCGCTTTTTGGACTCTCCTTCACTTTGAGTTTCCACATTTGATGTGTCCAAAGCTCTCTTGCTGTACTTTCTGGCAGTTTCATAATCCTCATAATCTGAAAAATTTCATTTAACATCCTCTCTGTTCACATTTATCACATCCATAATACCCTGAAAATTGTTTTACACACTTTACGAATGCCTTTGCAGGAGCATCACAAATGACACAAAGTAATTTCACCTCAAAATGTTCTTCGTTGATGTTGATGCCATTATTGATTAAATTGTTCAATTCAATAATTGTTTCATTTAAGAACTCTAGATTCGATGGCTTGGATGTACCCACAGCCAATGCTATGGGGAAAGGTCTAGGGGGCTTTAAATTGCATATTAGTCCAAGAACTGGCCATACAGATGTATTGGTGCTTTTAAAAAGCGGCAGTCCATCAATATTCAGTGAAAGAGTTATGGAGTTATCAATAGCCTGAATGTCTGTTTGGTTGTACTTTTTCAATGCATTATTTATCATAGTTTCCAGGCCAAAGTAAAAATAGTCCATATTGGATACCTTTATAATGTCAACTTCTCTCGGAGTTTAAGTAAAGTGCGAGAAGAACTTGGAAGGTTTGGATGCCCATTTTGCTTTAACAATTTTAAGAGGGAGTCAACTGCATTAGCTTATTTCATATGTATTGACCCAGTTTCTCAATGGTTCCATTATGTCTGTTGATTCACCATCACTACCCATACTTATTACTTCATCACTGGAAATAACTAGTTCAAAATTTAGATCTATTACACCTGATTCTTTTTCAGATGATTGATCAATATTTGACAGGCGGTTTTCTGTATTTTGTCTATCAATGCTAGAATTGACATTTAGTGTTTGATTAGAAGTTTGAGGTACCGGTACATGTGTTTCAGAATCAGATTCAAATTGATCCTGATGTTGATGCACACACATGCGCTTATTTGAAATCCATTGCTTGTTACATAAACATCTCTTTTTATGCTTTTCATCTGGATCCATAATCCCAAATCTTACTAAAATATAGAACAATTTTGGCATAATCCATTATTTAAAACCAAATTTTAATGACAATCATAGATTGTGTTTATGTTACCTAGTTGAACCAATTTTTCAAAATAAAGATTTCTTAATCATGTTAATCTGACTAAATATATACTTAATTTTTTTTTCTACATACAAATTGTTTTGATGGCATCCATTAATATTTATTTTATATTCTGCTGTTATGATAATTCATTTCACAGTGAAAAAGATTTTAAATCAAACTAACAATACTCTAAAGATGCATACAATTAAAATAGTTTACAAAAATGTTCATTAGATAAAAACTATCATATAAAACACAGAATCATACCGGGGTAATAGAAATTCGAAATCGAGAACTACTTTCTACTCGAGATGCATTAATTTACTACTTTCATAGGGATGAGGTACTCAGTACAATTTAGCTGCAGAACTGTAGCTCTCGGTATGAAAAAAAAATGGATAGATGACCAGGAAGCTTTGGTTCCATTCATACAAAAAACTATAATTTTATTCTAGTTTCTCCCCAGACTCGATTTTTACTTAATTTTACCCAATTCCATATGATTTATGCCAAAAAAATTTCAAGTTTATGCACTATCAAAATCAGCTGTTTACTTGATTCAAACTTACTTTTTAACACCCTCACCAACCTTGTAAAACTAACAGGGTGCGATCCCGTTGACAGCGAGAATCGCCATTTTAAAATGTAAACAAACTTGAACTGTTTCAATTCACATGGATGGGAAGGATGTTGGAAATAGTAAATATGAAGCAAGTAAACAGCTGATATCGATAGCATATTGTCTGGAATATTTATTGGTACTGTCAGATCATTTTTTCAGACTCTTTTTTGCAAAACATGAATATATAAAAAAAAAAATTAGCAGAAAAATTGAACCATCGTAAATTTGAAGTTTTTTTGGATGGGTGGAACTGTTGCTCCACGGTCGTCCATCCAATTTTTAATATTTCAAACTGGGAGCGTTCGCCATTTTTTATTTCCTGCGTAGCACGTGGTGCTCTGATAACACCGTTAAAACATTGTATTTTGGGATCACTGACCATAATTAGTCAAGCATTAATTGTAGCTACCGCATGACTACTCGCCCATAATAAACAATGCATACACATTTTAAAGGACATGACATTGAACCTGAATGTGAATAAAACTGCTTCAAATTAAGCCCACCTTCGCACTTCGTCGATTGTTCGAGAAAGGAAGTTGTCTACTGCCAATCAATAAAACCTAATCTGAATGGTTATAAAATTTCCGGATTGATTACGGACATGTAATTTGGGGGGGGGGGGGGGGTGCAAACCTTTTCAGTAAATCGAACCCAGAATACAATACCGGTATATTGTGGTGTTTTTTTTTTTTTATTTGCAAAATTTCCAGCACCCCTTCCCAATGATTCACGCATTTCACAAAATGAAAAAAAAAATCGTGTATAAAACGTTTTAAAATCAATTTTTACAAAATGTTTTTGATATGATTGTTCTTATATTTCTAACAATGTTAATGTAACGTTTGAAAAACATTTTAAAAAATGTTTTAGTTTTCATTTGCAAAATGTTTGTATTATCGTTTTTACAATGTTATAAAAACAATAATAAAAAGTTTTCATTGCGTTATAAAAACGTTTGGATGGAAATGTTCTCTAAAAACCTTTTTAGAACCAGAATACAATGTTATGAAAACGTTATGTGATACCTGGGTAATTCAATGGAGGAAAGCTATGATTCAGTTGTATCAGTGAATCAATTATTACATGCATTAATTGAATTGATGTCTGCAATAATTGAATTATTGCTCTCTTGAACTGAATTGTTGTGTGCATCAATTCAGTTGTTGATATCATCAATTCAGTTGAAGAGGACAATTCAGCAGAATATTAATGCTATAAAAAAAAATCAATGCACCCAATAATTCAGAATTCAGCCTTTGGGGGCTTCGTTTCAAGGCGGTCTTCAGACATCCTGTCTAATCAGATTGCATACCCCTTCAAACTACAGATCCCGGATCCGCCCTTGAGCTTACTTGAAAATATATTTAGAATCCTTTGTGTCGTCATACATAATGACGTTGCATTGTGGTTGTTTGGTCTGACGTTGTGTTGTGGTTACAGTCTGGTCGAAGAGACACGACGTGTTTTTTGAGCAAGCGAATATTTTACGACATATCTGCGATCTAAATCACAAGTAAAGTATGAAGATGAACAGTGGCGCTTATAAGAGGGTAATTACTCGTAGTACAAATTAACTTGGGGCCAACTCTTAAAATTAGCGCTAGAGAATTCAAAATGGACAGACGCAGTGTGCAACTCGGGTTTCTGGATAGCGCAACCTTTGGGATGGGGTGGGGGGTGGGGGTAATTTATCACAACCAAGCATCATTGAAACGGCACAATATTAGACAAACACTGACATTAGTGCTTAAATACTATTCTGGTTTATTTTTGTTCTTGCCTCAATGAGCATACTTTCATGAAATTCCGCGAAATGTCACTTGTTAGTCTAAACGAAACGTCACAGTGTGCAGTTTGTTTTCCTAAATGTAATTTTGAGTTGTCGACGTTAGCAGCTTGATTAAATATGTAAAGTTTTCTGTACATTAATGTTATGGATGGAATTATATAGCTCCAATGGTTGAGCTCACACGGTTTAACTAAGGTAGGCCTATGGTTAAAATAGCTGAATTGTTAGGCCCAGGGTAGGTTCGACTTATCCGATGCCTAAACGTGTGAAAATCGTACAGTAGTATATAAATTTTCAGTATGAATTTTAATATTTGTTCTAAAATAGGATTTACATGTACTTAGAATTGGTAACTCTTCAATGACTATATATGGTAGTTGGGGTTTCGTTGCCAATGACGACATACGTTGCTTGGAGTGTTCTGTTTTGGATACGGCAGTAGTTAAAGAAATAAGACGTGCCTGAACAAAGCTAACACTCTCTTAACAATCAAAGGGGGGGGGGGGGCACTGGCACAGAGAGAAAATGATCCAAAACAGGATTAAGAGGGTAATGATTTAGGCCCAGAGTTATTTGTTTGAAATGGTTGGTCGACTCATTTGACTGCAAAACCACTTATATACAGCCAATACTAGGCCTATATTCTAACTATGCATAGCATCTTATAATTTAAATCCATTCTGTCGCCTACTGCATATTTAAAAATTTTAGCACAAATTTTAATTCAAATATATATGAAATAATTTGATTTAGCTATTTGAAACCTTTTATCGAATTCATAAAATCAAATGCCACTAAATGAAATTTTTCTTTTTATCTGTGTGCCTCATACATCCGAAAAGTAAATTTAAAAAATGCTTCTTGAAGTGCATTCCATAGGAAGAATTGTCAAATATGTGGAGCATTCAGTTATCTTATCTACAGCTTGGAATAAAAGTCAATGAGGGTCAACAGATAGGAAATCAGATTCGACATTATAAAGTCATCATACTTATTTATACTTCAAGATACATCACTCTGTGTATATATATATATATATATATATATATGGAAAATTTTGTTTTAGAACTTTAATCTATACTGTAAGATCGCTATAAGAATTTGCCTGCTGTTAGCTCTTTCTCAAAAATGAATGATTGAACTCACAATCTAGATCAGTAATAGAGAGGTGCTCTGACAGCATGTCAGCTAATTGCTGTATATATATATATATATAGATATAGATACATGTCAGGTTTTGGGTGGAATCAGATACTCCAATCCCACAAATTTCATTCATTAAATCATAATGATATTCTAGCTGAGTTCAACATTATTGCACATGTTATTAAGAGTACTGAATCAGATTAATTTATAGCCTGAAAGCATGAGCATGCATGTATTATATAATTGATGTATATTGTACTCTGAATACATAGGTATAAACCCGTCTTTATCTATATTACAGAAGAGAATTGATGCTGCCTGCCCTGCCTCGGAAGATGCCTCAAGTTTTTACAAGAGGCTGGGACTGGACATTTTGGCCATGTCCTACACTTCTGGGCAGTCTGAGGAGGTCTCAGTTTTTGTTTTACTTTACACTGTATAGATTTGAAAAGTAAGTCAAATTGTCCATTATTTCTCTTCATCACTTTAATCTATAGAAGTGTTCTTTTTGTTGTAAGTTAAAGAGGAACAACACATTGTCATAATGGCAGACTGGAACCAAAATTGATCAATTATATATCGGCAATATATTTGTCATCCTTTTAGATTTAAGCAGCCACGTGAAATATCATATTGAGTTAACATGTTCAACTTCCAAGGATATCTCCCACTTTTTTCTAGTGTGTTATTCCTCCTTAAACAATGAATTATTAAATTCAAATGAAGTCTTTTCATAATTGTAAACATGATTTTACTTGTTTTACAGGCTGAGCAACCGAGAAAACGTTCTGTTCCAAATACTAGGCCCACTCACGGACACAACAGAGTGGTGACAAACTGGGTAGGTACATGTCAACAGAATATGGTGTATTCCACCCTCTTTAAATCAAATCATTTCAGTTATTATTCTTAATTATCACATGCTTTTGTCTCCTTTAGTCTCAGCCCCACCAGACAGGCAGACAGTCTGTGCATCCAGCTAGAAACAGTGAAAGATCTGATTCAGTAACAACTGGTTCTGTCTATAATCCACATGATCGACCTCTTAATTACCAACAGCATTACTGTGATCCAAAGAAAGAGTTTGTGAATGGTGGCCTCAAATACCAGCATTCAAACGGATACGTGCATCATGTACATGCAAGATCCGCTGTGGTCAATTCTGGCCCCATGCACAATCAACAAGGTCTTCACCATACTCGTCCACATCCCAGGACTGGGTCAGAGAAAGTGGACAACAGAGAGCAGGCTCAGCTAGCTCTCCCTCAGCAGATAATGGTGAAAAAAGAGGTAAAGACACAAGGCAATGATGGAATATTACATGACAACAAACCCTGTCACATGATGTTAGTTACATAATTATACAGAATATCAATGCAGTCATCAACATGTATTGGTTCTCTACTTGCTTAAAATTAATTAGAGAAAAATTCTAACAATTTTCAAAGATTCTTCTTTCATAAATTTACACTCAAGAAAAAATAAAAAAAGAAAAAGAAAAGGACCTTGAATTAAAGGGGCATCCCAACCCTATTTAGGTCACCTGAGTTACTGAATCTGGACATAGTAATATATTGTGTTCTCTATATTTGTTTGATTGAAACCAGACTTGGTACACTGGTGCATCCAAAGGAATTCCCTTGGGGATCTGGGTTAGAATAGGTCCTCAGTATCCCTTGATTGTCATAAAAGGCAACTAAATGGGGCAGTCCCTCAGATGAGACTGCAAAAACTGAGGTCCAATGTCACAGCAGGTGTGGCACGATAAAGATCCCTCCCTGCTCAAAGGCCATAAGCACTGAGCTTAGGCCTAAATTTTGCAGCCCTTCACTGGCAATGGTGACATGGTGAAAGATTCTTGAGCAGGACATTAAACAATATACAACCAGCCAACATCCAAAGGAGTAGATAATTCCACTTCTATTGATTTTAGGGTCACAAGGTCAAGGGTCAAACTGGACATAGTAAGATATTGTCTGCTCAATATGTTGACAGACACCAAACTTGGTATACCGATTCTACCTAAGGAGTATATGATGTCTATTGCTTTTGAGGTCACAAGGTCATGACTCAAATTCAATACTCATTGTTTAAGAACACTTATACTCTTTACAATCTTTTTCTTGAGCTGATTTGGAAGAATTTTTTATTTTAATGACGATACATATATAGGAAAAGGTATCAGTTACTTTTTTCCAATTTGCACCACAGAAGGGGTGGGGGTGGGGCATACCTGTTTCTGAAACATTTTTTGTTATAAATATATTTTTGTTTCTTATGCTTTTGCTTTTAAGCTATGCATTTGTATATCGAGTCTTATACTTCAATATCTTCATAATTTATTCTAGCCCCAGGTCAAACCCATCAACAGATATGCTCCTCCAGATTATATAACACTAAAGTATCACCCAACACCTACTCTGGAAGACCTTGGCTTGACCAGCTATCTAGACAGTCCTCCGTCTTCTCCAAGAGCTGTTTCACCAGATCAGGACTTAGCTCACGTGTCTTCCACCTCTGTTGTCTCAGACCCGCGCACAAAAAAGTCTGTCTCAGGGGCTCACCAATCCACATCAGCTTTGATTACCACAAGAATGGCAGAGAGACCCCAAGCCATCTCTGCCAGTGAAACTGTAAGTATATATGTGGACAGTAGTGCATAGGAAGGTACAAAGTAACCGAAGCTTATCTTAAATTTTGTGAACTTTAATTGTTTTGTAGACTCTGCATTTATCAAAAAATATGTAAACACAGGTGTATGTTCCAAGGCATGCTCCAAAAGGTTGGGCCCCACTTATAGAGGTGGATGTTCCAAGGAATGTTCCAAAAGGTTGGGCCCCACTTATAGAGGTGGATAAACCCTCAAAAGGAGGTACTCCTCGAGGACCCTCAGTGGATGGTGGTCATCCCACCTCAGCACTGACATCACGACCTGTCCATACCTCTGTAAACCTAGCTCAACATTGGCTAAAAGACCAAAGAAAGAGGCATGTGATTGGGTAAGACACGGATACATGAATATTAATATGATAAATTTGATATATGATAATTTTTTGATACCTGAATTTTGTACTATAAGTATAAGAACTAAACTTCTTGTCATTTGAAGACAACAGAATGGTGAGGTATACATGTGTTTTTCTGCAGTCGATGATAGCCGAGCAGTATTCATCGGAGAGTCGTCAGTCTGATGACAAGCAAGGAAGGCATGACGCAATGTACAGACGCTACAACAGTGCTGAGGATCCACGTAATGGTCCACAGAGGCAGGACTCAAAATGTCAACAGAGCAGAGACACCTGGCGTCAGACTTGTGATAAGACTCAGACTCTGCCCTCTAGTAGTCAGACATTTGAGCAGGTAATTAGTATATCTCTCTCGGAATGTTTCAGATGCCTGATAACTCTAGAACTTCATCATGGAAAAACTATTTTGTGCATTGGTATTTCTTAATTTTCCAGCTGTTGGCTGAACAGAAAGCCTGGCAAAATGGGTATCAGGAAAATTTGAATACTACTGCTATCAGGCAAATTAACAGCATCAGAGCTAATGAGCCAATTGATTCTGACATTAAGGTAAGGCAATATGTATGATCAAACTCATGATGTAAACCACTATTTTATATCAAAGAATTTTAAATACATCATGTGTATTTCATCTGTTATTTTGTAAATACTGAAAACCTCCAAGAAAAAGGCCAAGTGATTGCAGAATGTGTCATTAACTTTAATATACATTAAGATATTTATTTCAATTCAAGTTTGATATTCAAATTCTTATGCCTGGATATTCAAATCCTTACAGATTTGGGTATTCTTTAAAAATCTTTATTGTTTTAAAAAGCTGCAAGCTGGTATATTCAGAATGTTGTTGTTTATTTATGAAAACCTTTGTTGTTTCATATTTTTGAAAATCCTAGTACTCAATATTTTTGTTCAATTCTAAATAGTTAAATGTCACGAGAATTTCACCTGTTATTCTTATCATAGACATGCAATGGTTAATGTAGAAAATCCCACCACAGGTTGATTTGGTATTCAGTTTGCACTGAATTAAGACCTGCAGTTGCCTTAAGTGTTAATGGGATGGAGGGGGTGGGGGGTTGGGTGTCCAGGCTCCAAATGTCAAAGAGGGAATGATGCAACTTCGAAGAGAAAAAGTAATAAATCTTACCGACATTTTGGTTTTATGGTGGAACTCTTGAGTAAAGTAGTTGCATTATCCTAATATGGACTTCCAATAACGACAAACCCTCAGAGTCATTTGCCTATAAGAAACTTACCAGTGTTGCATGATCAGGAGCACAATTATTCACACATACAACAATGTTTAAAAGATGTGCCTCAAAATTGTCCAGAAGTCAACTTTGGATATCAGCTATCATTTTCTGAGTTCTCTCTGACTAGGACATGAAATTAAATTAAAAGCTCCTAACTTGTAGCTGGGCACTTCTAGAATCTAATTGGAGCTCTAAACTGCTTCAAACCAACTGAATCTTGCACCCCAAAGTAAGCTTGAGAAAATAAGTGCTTCAGGGTTTCTTCATCACATTTAGGCATTAGACATTTACATATATTAGTTAGGGTCACAAATTCATTAAAAAGCTCAAACTAGGAAAAGTTAGGGTCCCAGGTCAAACTATAAGTTTAGTGTCTTTATATGCCATTATTTTGGGTGTCAGCAGATTCATGGATTTTCACGAATTAACGGAGGAAACTTTAGATACTAAGTCTTTCAAGCATTATCTGTGACAATCAATTTTATTTCTATTTTTTTTAAATACAATTTTAGTTTATCGTCAGCGATGACCCCATTTTTACTATATATCATGAACTTTTACAGGATATTGTCTGTGACAATGCTATATATGTAGGCACCATGTGCCAAGTGAATGAGACACAACAGAGCATAATGCAAGCTGTTTCAGAATCAGCCTCTGCCTGACACTTTGAAAAACAAAGCGTTCGTGTCTACGTATTGTGTAATTCAATGTGATTAGGTGGATTTATATACACAAAAATGTAGATGTTCAATGCCTCAGTAGGCTGCCATTGAAAAAAATCCATACAATCACATGACAAATTATAAGGAGACTGTAAACCGAAGTTCACAGACTGCTTCTGAAATAACTAGCATGTTTCTTTATCCAGACAGTTACAAGGATTTATTATATAGTTACTTATCACAAATGCAAGTATTTTGTTGTTTTTCTTAAAAGACCTAGTATCACAAATCATTTTAATCTGTCAGTTTTAGCTCATCTGCGTCAAAGACTCAAGTGAGTTTTTCTGATCGAAAGTTGTCTTCAGCATCCTTATAAACTTTTCACATTTTCATCTTCTTCCAGAACCAATTTCAATCAAACTTTGCACGCAGTATCCTTGGGTGAAAGGGATTCAAGTTTGTGTACATGAAGGGCCATCTTCCCTTCAAAGTAATTGGGTAAGGGTCATTTAAAAATCTTCATAAGAACCACTGGGCCAGAAAAAAAAAAAAAAGAAAAAAAATTACTAGTATATCATGCTTCCTGATATAATGAAGATTTAAGTCTGTCCAAATATCATGCCCCGCCCCTCCCACTCCCACCCCCAGTGGTAAGGTGGGGAAAGGTTGCTTCAATAGGGCAACGAAGTTTTATATGAGAAGGTATAGGGGAAAAAAAATTAAATCTTTTTCTGAAGAGCATCAGGGCTATGATTAGTCAAATAAACTTGCATGTATATTCAGGAAGTGCAGATTCAAGTTTTTAGGTCACTTAATGAGTAAATTATTGCTGTCTATGTTTGTCCATCATTGTTAGTCAGCCATTGAGTTTCTTGTTATCTATGAGTCAAGGAACAAAATTTGTGAATTTCATTAATCCTGTCACTATGGCATCTGAGGAGTGTAGCCAAAACCATTAGAATTGTTCTGATCTACAAACGTCTTCTTCTATATTCTTGGACATCAAGGAGTGAAATTGTTGTCATGATTATAATGAGCATTGAGCCCTCTACCAAAACTGTGAAATTCATGACCCCTGGGTTTAGGTCTCAAGATAGGGCTATGTTAGTCATATATTGAAAATGCATTAGGTCTTAGAAAATCTTTTATATTTCTGAACATCAAGCAATAAAACTGTTTGCATGATTATAATGAGCAATGAGCCCTAGAGTGTCCATGTTTGTGAAATTCATGACCCAATGGTTCAGGTACCAGACTGGCCATATATAATATGTATTGAATTACAGAAGACTATATTCTTTACTGCTTAACATCAAGTAGACAAACAAATATCTTCTTGTGAACAAGCCTAACAGCTATAATTAGTCATTTTGATGAGCAAGCATCCACAGGTATGTCCACTCCAGTGTATCAGATCCTGATTCTGGAGGGCATAGAAGAGCCATGATAAAATTCACGTATCTACACAGCAAATACATTTAAAATCTTCTCAAGAATAGCAGAACTGTGATTAGACACATTGATATGTGCAAATATCCAGAAGTATTTCAAATTGAAGTTTTTTCAAATCATGACTTGGAGATTAGAGGAAGGGGGGGGAGGAAATCTCGGAAGGGACTGGATGAAGTTTTACATAACAATATACATTGTAAGAGAAATCTCACCAATTTAGAACAATCATAGAGGGTTTTAGTTGTGTGTCTAAGGGGTTTCAGTGCCAAGGCGGAGCTTCAGCAGACATTATAAGTAGAAATTCAAATGTGTCAATTCTACTGATAATATAGGGAGGAAGTGCAGTGCTTGGGTTAATGGGATTATTTAGTTGTCTGTTGGTAACTTTGAATATTTTCAAATCATGCTCATTCTTTCAAACACTCATGGACAGTTTCAGCGATTGTTGCAAATTGACTTAATCCCCATGAAAACTTGCAATTAACTCTATACTGAAGACATTTTTATGCACCCCCCAAAATTTTGGGGGAGTATATAGTCACCATCATGTCCATCCGAGCTCATATCTCCTAAATTTTTCATTAGAAATTGATATTATTGATCACAAATGTTCCTTGAGACAAGGACTTGTGGATCAAGGTCCCTCAAGGTCATTTTGGAAGGTCAAGGTCACTCAGAACATGTAAATGTTTTTTATTTCAACAGTTTTTGATGTAAAAAGTTCTCATCTCGAAAAACTCTCATCAGAAATTAATCATAAGTGATCACAAATGTTCTTTTGGACAGGAGATATTTGTATCAAGGTGTTATTGGGAAGGTCAATGTCACTCAAAACATATCTTATATAAGGAAAAATCAACAATTTTTTAACAGGGATTGATCATATATCACACTAGGCTCTCAGACAATGATCACTCAAGGTCATTTCAGAAAGGTCAAGGTCACTCAGAACATATACCTTATATAAGAAGAAAGTTCTTTATTTCAACAGTTTTTGAACAGTTATTGATGATACATCACATAAATAAGTAAAGCTATCAGAAAATGTCAGTCAAGGTCATTTTGTAAAGGTCAAGGTCACTCAAAACATATACCTTGTATATGAAAAAGTCTTTTCAACAATATTTCAGTAGTTGTGGATCTTTAGAACCAAGATCTCTCAAGGTAACTTTGTAAAGGTCATTGTTGATCAGAAACTTAATATAGGAAAAAGTTCCTTATTTCAACAGTTTTTTTGACAGATAATTGATCATATGTCACACAAATAAAGTAATAGGCAAAGGACTTTCAGACAAAGGTCACTCAAGATCATTTTGTAAAGGTCACTCAACATATACCTTATTTATAAAACAAACCTTGTTGTTTCAACAGTTATTAATCATTGTGCAAGTCATTCATCATAAAATAGTTCATTGGTTAGATGCAGTTCAAGGAGCATTCATCATTTTTACAAATATTCTTCTTAAAAGTTAATTACTTATACATATTTCAGACCATAATAATACATCTTTAGTGCTATTGATACTTAATTAAATCGATATTTAGAAAGAACAGGTAGTCCATTACCAAATATTGTAATATGATAATCCCAGGGTAGGGGTTTTGGTTTCAGGGTGGGGTCAAAATGGTCAGTTATATGTTTCAACAATACAACATTTTTAACTTCTTCTTGATAACTACCATTCCAACTCTTTTCAAATTTGGTATGACATATCTTTGGGACAAGGGGAACCTAAATTGTCAATTTCAGGACTCCTACACCCATGCGGCTTTAGAGGCAGGTCAAAAATTGACCAATATTCAAACATCTTCTCTATAATTACACATCTTTATGGAAAAACTAAATGTATAGTAATGTAGAGCAGGAAAGCCTCTGCAAAAAATGTTTCATTTCATAATCCCTGAAGTAGAGGTTCTGACCCCAGGATGGGGACAAACTTAGTATTATAAGTGTATGTATATGTAAAACATTTAAAATTCTTCTCTAATGCTATTGATACTAAATTGAAATTAAATAGATATTTAGAAGGAGTAGATCATCCTTTACTAACATTGTAAATTTCAAGATCTCAGGGAGTAATCGTTTTCCATAGTGGGTCCAAAATGATGACAATGATTATTGTCTTTATCAATTGTAAGACTCCTTTAAAATTCCTGATACCATATGAAAAATAAATCCATATTTAGGAAAAGCAGGAAAGGATGTACTAAAATTATGAGTTGGTTTTGACTTGAGAACAGGTCCAAATTAGTCAAACTGTGTTAGTATTACTTATATAAAATCTTTCATCAGTATAGGCATTTTCAGGGGGCACTTAGATTTTAAGAACACATCTTGTTTTATACTGTAGATAAATATTAGAATTTAGATGTGCAGAACAGGAATTTTTTTCCTAGATTTCATAGCCCTTGGCACTAGTGACATATTTGATTAATATGTAGGTGGCCAATAAGGCCCGTGGGCCTCTTGTTCTTCAAATTATTGACCTATCTGGGTTTAGGCTGGGGCTAGAATTGTGGATCAGATTTTGCATAATGCATGAATATCAACCAAAAATATTTTTTCAAAAGAAGGGCTAATGTGCTTCAGGTAAGTATTGTGGCCCATGGGCCTCATATTATATGTGATATAAAACTGGAAAAATATACTTTGGTCATTCTAAGTCTCAAATTGTAACTGTCAACTATGCTCAAGTGTCTGAATGTATACCCTTTTGTATATATTTGTGCAGTCAATTTCAATAAAAAAAACAAAACAAAACAACATATACTGTGAATGTTATTTTTGAACATCAAGTTTGTACTTGAGAAAGTGTTTCAGATACACTAAATTCAGGTCATTGCATTGCCAGTGGTGGATCCAGAAACTTCATGACAGCAGGTCAAGGAATCTGATGCATTTGCAGAGTTTTATGATGCATTTACACACACACACACACACAATGGAGAATCCAGCAGACAGATGATGGGCTTACTATGTGTTGTACAAAACAGCCTGTGAAAAAATGGCCTTTCATAAAACATACAGTTCCCCTCTCCCTCTCATTCCATTTTGTAGAACTAAATTAGGCTAAATTCATTCTACCCACACACTATCAAAAGAATGTTGGCTAACTGGGAAGACATCTATAGTTCCTATTGCAAATTTCCGTTCTTCCCTTGTGTCATCAGGGAATGGAATGTGTTACCCCTCCCTACTGCATCACTCAAAGCAGGTGCCCCAACACAAATTATGAAACTTACAAATTGAAAGTTTTCACTTTTAAATCTTTTACATGTGCTCTCTATGGTAATTCAAAAAGGAACATTTATTAGGACTCATTTTCAAAGAAAAATTGTGTTGAAATGGGAAACAACAATATTTGAATGCATTTTTTAAATAACTTTAAAGGAAATGAACTTGTATGATCCCAAATGTCAAGGTTTAGATTAGAATCACCCTCAGATCTTACAATATCAAAAACTAATGTATGGAGCTCCAAATTGGTATAAACTAAAAAATACTGAAGATACTCATAATTGTGTGATATCATCAATTCGTCAATGTGTACATAAAATCAATTATTGCTCTCATCAATTCAGTTGATGCGTTCATCAATGTGGTGGAATTAGTGCTCGCGATTTAATTTGGAGATTGGTAAAAATGAAGATATCTTTAATCATTTGCAACGGTTTTGTATACAGAATGCGCTCATTGATTTTTTAAACAAGTGCTACAATTCAATTAAAGAGATTAATTCTGTTGGGTACTTATTGAATTAAGGATATTTCTAATTATATAGTTGCTCTCTCTAAAAGAATTATTGCACTCATCAATTAAATTAATGATATCATTTACCCAGTAAACACAGAAACGTTATCAAAACGTTTTATAAATGTTAGGAAAACATAATCTATAACGTTAAATTTGCGTGAATTTGTATGGTTTTTTTAACGTAATTATAACGTTATTTGATGTTTTCAAAACATTAATATAACATATATACAAACATTTTTTAAAATGTCGGCAAAACATTTTCATAAAATGTTATGTTAAGGAAATTTTGTATGGTTTTTTTAACGTTATTGTATCGTTTCCTTGAAATGTTTTTACTGAACTATTTTAAAACACTGTTGGTTAAATTTTCCAACATATTCTAGGAATAAAATATAAAAAACAAATCATTTTAAAGAAATCACAAAAGTTGTTTAATTGACATATCCAACATTGCACAGCATTACATAATAAACACAAAAAATGATTTGCACATTTTTTTTTACTTCATCTGAACTTTGTGTCCTTCTCAAATTTCTTATGAGGTTTAGGGGACATGCTTTTACAAACTGTTAATTCATGTATAAATCAAAAAATGTCTAAAAACAAGTGATCTGTGAGCCAATGCTTACTAGCAGTGTCCCCGCTATGGTGTAAATACACAAAAATTCAAAGTCAATTGGAGTCAGATTTGTTTTTTAAAAAATTCCACTATAAGGCATGCCTAGATAAAGAGTGTAATAATTTCAGACTTCTAGAATGAAAATTTTGTCTAAAATTTAAGTCTATAAACTAACAGTCATAATTTGACAGGAAATTAAAACCAATACGGCAGACCTTACTAAACCATGTGTCAAAATTTCAAAAAGTCTGTGATTAATAGTTGCTGAGAAAAATATGACAGAAAATTTGTTACAGACAGAATGACACAAACACACGGACAGACAGACAGACAAGGGTTAAACAGTATGCCCCCTCTCCTTCAGAGTGGGGGTATAATAAATGTATATTAAAAAAGACCCAAAAGAATCTAAACTGATTCATGGTATATGTAATATGCATGATGATGATCTACAAAAATGTACATTACATGCAACATTTTAAAAGTTACGTTTCAAAACTGCACACTAACTGCATGCAAATGAAATGGTCGACATGTTTGTTTTAAAAAGTCTAAAAATAATACAAGAAGTAAACTTGTTGAGAAGGGTATAATGCCATAATAATGTTCAGTTATTCTCAATCTGATTCCTCCGGAAAATCATCAACTCTTGGTCGTCTGTCTCCTTTTTTCTGCAATACATACATTAATTACCAATGGTGGTCATACAATAGGCGCATCAGTTATACAGTTATGATAACAATGCCATAAACATGTAATTCAGTACAAGTGTACATACTTTAACATAGTTGGTTCCTCCAGGTTGGTTGGGAGCAAACCTCAACACATCTAAAACTTCTCGTTTTATTGTTTCAAAAGGAATCGACTTTTTAGATGCCTTGCGCGCAGCAGCTGATAAGAAAAAGAGGTAATTGTAATGAATAGAATGTCAATATATATATGTTTGTGTGTGTAGAGACATTTATCATACAATAGAAATTTCAAATAACCATTTAGAAATATTAAATGCATGGAACATACACAAGACTATTTTGTACAGCTGGGTGCCTATAAAAGCACATTTCCCCTTCTGTCCACATCCACTGAACTGGCTCATACAGTTGTTCGTCATGATGGACCTCATAATGACCCTTGTAATTTCTCCTGCATTGCTTCCACCTTGCAGGGATGCCAATGCAATAATCTGAAATAAAATTTTACAAACATGAATTTCAAATAGAAACAAAAGGGTAACCAAGCTAAATTTAGGAATTACATTGTACAGTTATGAAAGTATAAGAGATATGCATTTTTGACATGATTACTTTTTAAGTAATTAATATTATGTTATGAGATTTTTACATCAAAGTTCAAAATGACAGATGTCTTAATTTTTTTTAGTTTTTACATCGCTTTTTAAAAATTGTATTGCAAGTGACATTACTTTTGGATCAAACCTTGTACTTGCCAGCTTTTTTTTGGGAAGAGTCATCCAGATTTTCTTGGAACTCCTCCACCTCTCTGCTGCTATTGAGTTTTTCTCCCTGTGGTAGCAATGTTTCCACAGTTCCATAGTCTGTATCCAGTGTTGCTATTAGATGCGATTTTATGGCCGCAACATCTTGTTGCAGGAGATCAAGTTTAGAAATAACTGAAATTTTTAATCATGCTAGCAATAAGTATAAGAAATAAATGCTGTGAATGTGGTTTAATATTGACAAGTTCAAAATTTGACAATCTTTATGTTAAAGACAATTTTGACAAATTTATCTATCCTGTATATGATGTGAGAATTTTGACAAAATAAAAATCGCTAAAATAGTCAAAGTTAGCACATAGTCAAAATCTTCATGAAGTCAATCTCTCTCTTTCTCAAATTAATAACATTGTAAATCTATTTTTAATCATATACTTGAATTCTTGTTTTATCCATTGCATTCACAAAGATATACTACAGCTTTAAAATAAAGAATATTTATCCAGATTAAATCATTAGAGGAATGTTTGCTGACCTTGCTGAAACAAATCAGGCAGGTTTGTGGTATCTGTTAGTTCATTGGCAGCAGCTGATAAAAAGAATTAACACTTATAAATATCATTTAGGAACTTAGATCATACATGTTATATGTCATTATATGTGATTTATATATATATTATAAGATAGAATATTGGACTTCATAGGCCCCAGAATGTACCTGGAATTGGAGGAGAATTTGATGGAGCATTGCTTGACTGTCTTTGCTCAACAGTTTTTGACCGTGGTGATCTGCGTAGCGTAAGCAATTGTCTCCTCACTGTGATGGGTGTGTACGTTGTACCAGGGTTTACCGGAGATGGTGATTCTCTTTTTTTCCCTTAAAGGCGTTAATTCACAATTAGGTCTTGATTTGCCAGGAGGGGAGATGTTTCTACCTAACAACAAAAATTAATTAAATATGTTACCAGTATACATGTATTATGCATTATTTTAACATATAGATCAATATTTTAAAAACTATTATGACTACAATACTGTAGAATATTAAACATAATAGGACATAGCAAGTACCTTGAATAGGAAGAGACTTTGAAAGGGCATTGTTAGGTGGTTTGTCCTTGTTAACAGTAGTCAAAGGTGATCTTCCAACAGGAATGGCAATCAACTGTCTTGGGGTCCTTCCACTGACATATTCTTGCACAGGAGATGGTGAGAAGGATTCATCAGCATTGGATGGTGTAATGGTCCCAGTTTTTTTCATCGGTGTTGAACATTGACGTAACTGACGTTTTTTAGGAGGAGAGGGCACACATTCATCTTTAAAATAGTAAAATAAAGCACACCAGTTCATAAAAATAAGATTTAGTGCCTTTTTTAACTATAGGTAAAGTAAATATACTGTGATCTATAATAATTACATAACAGTAAGCACAAATAACATAATTACATAATCAGCTCATTACACATCATGACCCATTTAATCCCTGGTTAGGAAGACAGTACTGTAAAATACGCATTGTCTTGCCAAATGTTACAATGGCATTGTAGCAGTATGCTGAAGACAGGCCTAAAAAACCCAGAATTCTGAAGTTGGACAGACAGACAGATAGGCAAACTGACATATGTAAAGGAAACCTACAGTCCCCACCAAGAAATCAGCCTGTAGGATTGACTTATGTCTCATAACAATTTTTGGTTAGTGCAGAAACGTTACCTTCACTGTCAATTTCCGTGTCACTCAGAAATCTTGAGGGTACTAGCTGTTTGCGCTTTTTGGACTCTCCTTCACTTTGAGTTTCCACATTTGATGTGTCCAAAGCTCTCTTGCTGTACTTTCTGGCAGTTTCATAATCCTCATAATCTGAAAAATTTCATTTAACATCCTCTCTGTTCACATTTATCACATCCATAATACCCTGAAAATTGTTTTACACACTTTACGAATGCCTTTGCAGGAGCATCACAAATGACACAAAGTAATTTCACCTCAAAATGTTCTTCGTTGATGTTGATGCCATTATTGATTAAATTGTTCAGTTCAATAATTGTTTCATTTAAGAACTCTAGATTCGATGGCTTGGATGTACCCACAGTCAATGCTATGGGGAAAGGTCTAGGGGGCTTTAAATTGCATATTAGTCCAAGAACTGGCCATACAGATGTATTGGTGCTTTTAAAAAGCGGCAGTCCATCAATATTCAGTGAAAGAGTTATGGAGTTATCAATAGCCTGAATGTCTGTTTGGTTGTACTTTTTCAATGCATTATTTATCATAGTTTCCAGGCCAAAGTAAAAATAGTCCATATTGGATACCTTTATAATGTCAACTTCTCTCGGAGTTTTAAGTAAAGTGCGAGAAGAACTTGGAAGGTTTGGATGCCCATTTTGCTTTAACAATTTTAAGAGGGAGTCAACTGCATTAGCTTTAATTTCATATGTATTGACCCAGTTTCTCAATGGTTCCATTATGTCTGTTGATTCACCATCACTACCCATACTTATTACTTCATCACTGGAAATAACTAGTTCAAAATTTAGATCTATTACACCTGATTCTTTTTCAGATGATTGATCAATATTTGACAGGCGGTTTTCTGTATTTTGTCTATCAATGCTAGAATTGACATTTAGTGTTTGATTAGAAGTTTGAGGTACCGGTACATGTGTTTCAGAATCAGATTCAAATTGATCCTGATGTTGATGCACACACATGCGCTTATTTGAAATCCATTGCTTGTTACATAAACGTCTCTTTTTATGCTTTTCATCTGGATCCATAATCCCAAATCTTACTAAAATATAGAACAATTTTGGCATAATCCATTATTTAAAACCAAATTTTAATGACAATCATAGATTGTGTTTATGTTACCTAGTTGAACCAATTTTTCAAAATAAAGATTTCTTAATCATGTTAATCTGACTAAATATATACTTAATTTTTTTTTCTACATACAAATTGTTTTGATGGCATCCATTAATATTTATTTTATATTCTGCTGTTATGATAATTCATTTCACAGTGAAAAAGATTTTAAATCAAACTAACAATACTCTAAAGATGCATACAATTAAAATAGTTTACAAAAATGTTCATTAGATAAAAACTATCATATAAAACACAGAATCATACCGGGGTAATAGAAATTCGAAATCGAGAACTACTTTCTACTCGAGATGCATTAATTTACTACTTTCATAGGGATGAGGTACTCAGTACAATTTAGCTGCAGAACTGTAGCTCTCGGTATGAAAAAAAAATGGATAGATGACCAGGAAGCTTTGGTTCCATTCATACAAAAAACTGTATAATTTTATTCTAGTTTCTCCCCCGACTCGATTTTTACTTAATTTTACCCAATTCCATATGATTTATGCCAAAAAATTTTCTCAAGTTTATGCACTATCAAAATCAGCTGTTTACTTGATTCAAACTTACTTTTTAACACCCTCACCAGCCTTGTAAAACTAACAGGGTGCGATCCCGTTGACAGCGAGAATCGCCATTTTAAAATGTAAACAAACTTGAACTGTTTCAATTCACATGGATGGGAAGGATGTTGGAAAAAGTAAGTATGAAGCAAGTAAACAGCTGATATCGATAGCATATTGTCTGGAATATTTATTGGTACTGTCAGATCATTTTTACAGACTCTTTTTTGCAAAACATGAATATATAAAAAAAAAAAATTAGCAGAAAAATTGAACCATCGTAAATTTGAAGTTTTTTTGTATGGGTGGAACTGTTGCTCCACGGTCGTCCATCCAATTCTTAATATTTCAAACTGGGAGCGTTCGCCATTTTTTTTCCTGCGTAGCACGTGGTGCTCTGATAACGCCGTTAAAACATTGTATTTTGGGATCACTGACCATAATTAGTCAAGCATTAATTGTAGCTACCGCATGACTACTCGCCCATAATAAACAATGCATACACATTTTAAAGGACATGACATTGAACCTGAATGTGAATAAAACTGCTTCAAATTAAGCCCACCTTCGCACTTCGTCGATTGTTCGAGAAAGGAAGTTGTCTATTACCAATCAATAAAACCTAATCTGAATGGTTATAAAATTTCCGAATTGATTACGGACATGTAATTTGGGGGGGGGGGGGGGGGGGGGGGGGGGGGGGGGGGGGGGGGGGGACACATGCACACACAGAAGAAAAAAATATTTTATCAATATTTTACTTGGCTTTTTCAATTTTTGACATACAATTTATATCTTAAAATGGTATATATAATATATTACAACTGTTTATTTTAACATAATTACAACTGTTTATATCAACATAATTCGCGAATCGCCGCATCTTATGCATTGACCAATCAGAAGATGTTATGACGTAGACTAGAGCGTAATCAAATATTGGTTATATTAATAACATTTCAGTGATGTTCATGTTGTAAAATGTATTGTAAATAGTTCACATCCTAAGTACACTTAAAAAATCATAATGGAGGATAATATTAAATAATATATGTGCATCGTTCAGACGAAGATCCTGATTTTTTTTCCAAATGGGAGGGGGGGGGGGTGCAAACCTTTTCAGTAAATCGAACCCAGAATACAATACCGGTATATTGTGTTTTGTTTTTTTTATTTGCAAAATTTCCAGCACCCCTTCCCAATGATTCACGCATTTCACAAAATGAAGAAAAAAAAATCGTCTATAAAACGTTTTAAAATCAATTTTTAAAAAATGTTTTTGATATGATTGTTCTTATATTTCTAACAATGTTAATGTAACGTTTCAAAAACATTTTTAAAAATGTTTTAGTTTTCATTTGCAAAATGTTTGTATTATCGTTTTTACAATGTTATAAAAACAAGAATAAAATGTTTTCATTGCGTTATAAAAACGTTTGGATGGAAATGTTCTCTAAAAACCTTTTTAGAACCAGAATACAATGTTATGAAAACGTTATGTGCTACCTGGGTAATTCAATGGAGGAAAGCTATGATTCAGTTGTATCAGTGAATCAATTATTACATGCATTAATTGAATTGATGTCTGCAATAATTGAATTATTGCTCTCTTGAACTGAATTGTTGTGTGCATCAATTCAGTTGTTGATATGATCAATTTAGTTGTTGATATCATCAAT